>JAQGBT010003204.1:0-20470 GCA_034698585.1 Disparrhopalites patrizii | reverse complement strand
AAATTAAAATTTTCTAGGACCTCCGCATGTTTTTTTTTTCAAATTAAAATTTTCTAGGACCTCCGCATGTTTTTTTTTTCAAATTAAAATTTTCTAGGACCCCCGTGTGTTTTTTTTTTTTTCAAATTAAAATTTTCTAGGACCCCCGTGTGTTTTTTTTTTCAAATTAAAATTTTCTAGGATCCCTGTTTTCTTTTTCAAATCAAAATTTTCTAGATGTTTTTTTAAATTAAAAATCTAGACCACCGTATGTTTGTTTTAAATTAAAATTTTGTGACCACTTGCCCACCTTATGTTTGCTTTTTTAATAAAAATTTTGTGGACACTTGGCCTACTCTTTTCTTCTTTTTTTAGTTAATTTTTCTTTCTCTTATTACAAATATGTGTTTCTATCCTTTAGATCTTTTATTTTCATTTTTCTGCCTTCCTCTTCTCTTTCCTGTAGCTTTGTCCATTCCGGGATTTTGGACATTTGAGAGTAGAACCAAATCATTTTAAGTTCATTCGACTGATTTGGCTTTTCTGAAGAGACGGCAAAGGTCTTCCTTCTTATAATGCATTATAATGGTAAGTGAATAAACTATTACATTCTTTCGAAGTAGTTCCTTTAACCTGCGACTTCGGCGTTCAGAAGGGTAGTTCAGAAAACTTATGACTGTAATGAGTAAGTATATAAACATTCATTTCATGAAAAAAATGTGCAAAATCAGATTCAATTGGGAAAAATAGGATTTGTATTATTAACAGTAATTATTAATTATAATACATATTTCGAAATCTTCCCGAAGAATTTTGTTAAAATAAAATTAATAATAAATTATTATAAACAAGTACGAAACGACTACTCGTAATGTGATGCCCAAATTCTCTAATAAGCTATGTAGAAGAATTTTCAGCGGATAATTAAAAACAACAAAGGTTTTATTGAAATACATTACTACCAGGAATCTCGTTGCTTATTAACAGCAATGAAATTACATGAATTTGTAACTTGTATTCTTCTTTACTTTCTTAACTAATGATACTTTGCCATGTAGTTTGACTAAATCAGGTAACGACGACATGATGCATACGGCAAAACCTAAGTTTACAATGCTACACGTGATTGCGTAGGACTAACCAAATGACTACGGCGTTTGGCCTACGGATAGTGGTAACGTAGTAAGTAGTAACAATAATAATTAATGAATTAAAATTGAAGTAGTCATCTGTCGCATACGTCGGGGTCTAAAATGGATAGGAATGTTCCAACTAAGTGGAGCGAGCCTGTGACAAAAACATTCACGGGCTTGTAATTTTCACCCTGGACATCTTCACCGCGGGACCAATCATCTGCTGCATTTACGACTTGCTCAATACTGTCAAAAACTTGGATTTCCGACCTTCTGGATGAAACATTCAATGTCTGTTGGATATTTTTCCAAGCATCCGCATGACTTTCGCACCTGGACCGAAGATCGGATTGTGACTCAACTTTGGACCAATTGTCTAGTGAGGGAAATAGCGAAATAGAACATGTGAAGTAGGAATTACGAATTAATCCAACATCATGTCGATGTACTTATGGTTCACTCGAAAATATACCTGCACTGGGCGAAGAGACTAAGGACGCCACTATGGGGCAGAAAACGACCTTGTCAAAAATATCTGCAACTATAAATGGTTCCAGAAGAGTTTCCGCCATTCGAAGGCCTGTTAAATGAAATACGAGTACTGATGTACAATTTCTGTCCATAGAACTCTTGAACCATCTTATTGATGCCACGAAACTTTCCAATGTATGTGCTCCGTCTAGGAAGTATGCTAGATTTTTGTTTCTTTGAATTTTCTACATCATAGCAAACAACGTATTACTTCAATAACAGGCATATAAAAAAGAAAGGTTTCTAATTTTTTTATATTTTACATATGGGTAATGGGTACTAACACTAACAAATGTTCGCATGCTAGTTTTTTATTGTGTAAATAATAGAAATAAATACCTCAAACCGTCCTGGCCACTTGGTACGATTGAGGCCTTCTAAATGCCAATTTTGTAACATGAAAGGCTTCCCGAGGTTGTTATCCCGATTATAATGCAATTTTTCGGGAAACTTTTTAGCCAGAAATGTATTGCTGAGTTGAATCGCAAGTGTGGCGTTGATCTTCGAAACTACGGGATCTTTTAATCCAAAGTCTACTTGTTCACATCTTTCATACAATTCCAGTGGTGGTGCTCGAAATAAGGGACACTGTAAAAAACACAAACTTCCTTTACGCTACCGTGTGAGAGCAAAAAAGCATCGAACTTGAATACCATAATTGTATAAGGTTGTCTTAAGGTTGAGAGTAAACCTTAAGAACATACTACTGATTAAAAATTGACGACTCTTAAAAACGTACCTTCATTTGATTTGCGCAATTTTGAAGAACATTTTGGACTGAAGGAATGTTATTTGGAACCGTGAACGCAGGGGTATCCCACTTCATTATTCCAGCTTTCTCCATTGCAATTTCTTCGATTGTATCCCCTAGTATAGGTTGATGGTCTAAACCTAATGAGGTGACTCCTACAACGACAGGATTTCTGTTTTAAAAAAGTATTTTTAATGCTTCACCAGTCTAAACACATCATTGTGTTTAATGTTCCGTAAGTTTTGAAGAAAAAGCATACCTCACGATGTTGGTGGAATCGTAAAGGCCTCCAACACCGACTTCAAGTACCGCTACGTCAACATTCTCTTTGAGAAAAACATTAAACGCCATACAAGTGAGTATCCGAAAGTAGTAGGGCATATCATTTTCATGTTCCTTAAAACCAAAGAATATTTTGTCACAATTAAAATTCCAATGCCAAAAATATGCAGGTATACTTTATTGTTACGACCACTGACCATTTGATTATATAGCTTGTCGTAAATTTCAAAGAAGTGATGAGTAAACTGTGCATGGGTTAAAGGCTTGCCATTCAACCGAATTCGCTCTCGAACCGAAATCAAATGTGGAGAAGAATAAAAGCCCGTTTTAAGACCCGCGTGTCGCAGAATTGACTCCACATAAGCACATGTGGATCCTTTCCCTTTTGTTCCAGCCACATGAATCACATTCAAAGTATCCAAATCTTCTAAAGTAATCCCTGTTCGCAGTAAATATTTCCGAGTTCCAGGCAGACTATCATGTTTCAAGGCATTGCGGTTGGCTGCAATGATCTTCACTATCTCAGCATTACTTTGAAGGTCATTGAGTGCTTGGACAGCATCCTGGACAAAACACAAGTTATAGTAGCTACAGTATCCAACAAATGTATTGACAAGTACAAACAAATTTCATTATTGATTTTGTTCGTTCAAGAAAGGGAGATTATATTATGACTGAAGCGCAAAGCGCATGTACCACGGAATAAGAAATCAAAAATTATTTTGGAAAGAGAAATAAAAACCTTGGCCTACGTTAGGTATAATTTAATATTTTATTGTGCGATTCATACAAAAACGAAAAAGGAAAAGTAATTCGTTATCATCAGATTCTAAACAAGTACCTCGTATGTTTTCCGATATCCATGTACAGGTAAAGAACCGTTTGTAAAACCACCACCATTAGTAATAGTAGATTTTTTACACTCTTCAGCCGGGGAAGTTTCCATTCTCGTCACAAAGTTTTTGTATCTAGCCTTGGAAAAACTGGATGTTGACTTCAAGCACGCTCTCACCCGACTGTAGAGTACCTTGGTCGACATGCTGAAGCCACAGATACGCCAAATTATTGTATCTGCAAAAGCACAGTAAACACATGGGAAACAATTGGTTATTGTCAAAAGTAAATCTCATTTAATCAAGCTGTGACACTTTGCAGAAATTGTGCCTGGTATACATAGTAGGCTTAGTATAAGCTCTAGCCTATAAGAATCTAATAAATATAATCTAGGACTAATGCATATAATGTAGTCCTGTTTAATGTTACCTTCCGAAAAAGAAGGCTTGTAGACTTTACCTACAGTTCACTACTCGACCAAAACTTTTAGCTACGGGAATGCATTTTCGCAGTACCACAAACATGTAAATCTTCGTGTAGTTCGAAGCTTCAAAAGCAAGCAAACGCAAAGCATAATATCATGTTTGTCTGCTTCAATAGTGATTAGATTTCCACTACTACACAAAACTATATATGCATATATCTCTCAGGGCATCAGGATAAGGATGGCAAGGGACCACTCGAATAAATGAATTCATAAAAATAAATTAAGGTTTTATCTTCATATATGAAACTGAATACTCCGCAATGCTTACATTACAGACACTCGTGTTATCTCTTACCCAGTCCACATATTTTACTCATTTTTCTGATAAGAACAGTCTATCGTCTTGACATGAGAAAAAAACCAGTAATAGTACTCCATCAGCGCGGTAGCCGACATCGTATAAGAGGATAAACCATTTCCAAAATTATTTTCCGTGACGGCTACTGCCCATTCGCGTAGGCTTCCCCCATAACGAAGCTCGCGTTGTAACCCAAGCCAACTAAAACTAAACATTCCCTGCAACGCAAAACGAATACACCAGGAATCTGCTGAAGCATTACAATTTTTCAACAGTTACAAGTCATAAATAGTTATTGTTTAAACAAGCATAATGGTTAATGGGTCATACCGAAGCCAAAACAAAACAAACTGACGTAATATAATAGCTCTTAATTGCCTCAATGATCATCAAGAAACGAATGAATGTAATTTCTGCCCTTGCCATTGCCACAGCTGTTTAAACAACCATCCGCAGCATTCTACGAAAAGCATTAGGCATTAATATAAATTGATGTTGTATCTATGATGACATTAAACTAAGTAGCTTTATTAACCGACTCATGTCAAGTATCTTACTTTAGTGGGGACTGGTCTGCTTCCTGGTTCGTTGAATGCGAGTGACAATTGAAGTTTTTGAGTTTTTAACTGTATAGCTGCCACTGAGATAGGATTACGCCAGAAATTCTCGGGATAGAGTAATAAAATTGAAAGTATATAAAAATGTGGATGACCAGGAAAACGATTATTATTGATTGTCGGTATTAACACCACTCCAATAATGTGAGCGATATCGAAAAATCTAGACGAAAGAAAGTGGGTTTAATAATTGGATGAGCACAGAGGATAATACAAAACAGCCTGCATTTTTGCATTCACATAATTGGGAGGAATTTGTCAGATTCGGCTTGTTGATCATAGGTCCAAACAGAATTTTAAGGTCGTCGAAATACGTGCGAGATATCACTGAAGGAGAACTGTTTGTCCGTCGCCACTTGAGCAAGATGATGAACCATCATTAACAGAATCACTCCCAGAATGCACCACAAAGGAATGAAAACGTAATACAGGGGCAAATGCCAGGAAGATACTTCAAGTTTCAGGCAAATCAAGATCTGTAGAGCCATTTTGAAGATGACCCCCACCACAAAATGTAACTTGTGAGCTAAGAAGGAGTTACAGATTTGCCTAGGTTCCGTCCTGCATCTACTAAATAAATGAAATCCTGCACTTGTCATCACAGCTCCATCAAAGATCCACATGGGGATGAAGACAATGAACCAATTCCACTGCGTCCCTTGGTTCAGTCGGATAACCAGGAGGATGAGGAATACCAGTCCAAGGAACCAGGTCAAGAGGGCCCGGTGTAACACAGCCATGATCAAATCAGTATATCCCTTCAAATGAGTAGGAAAACTTACACCACAAGATGAAACCTGAATGTCACAAACCAGCTCCGTGGATCTATCGTAAAGATACACACCTATTTGTATTCACAATTTCTAATAAACCTTGCCATCAGGATCATATCAAAATGACGACAAATTTCCGTACAATTAGTTCTACCATCAACATCAAAAGACCACGGAATTCCTCAATATATTAATCCCCGGCACATCCAAAGTCATGAATCTTGTATCAATTTGTCTGATAACCTATACTTCGAACTGACTAAGGTCTAAGGTTAATCAAATGTAAAAGTACAATATCCGGGCCGGTCCACCCACACCCACAATTACTTTAGATCCAGAACGCTGAGTTGTAATCCTTAGAACATATAGAATCTTAAATTACGTCTGAATCACTAAAGTAAACAGATCTAAATGCTGGTTTTTATTGTTCCGATTGCAGACACAACACAGGTCAACGCATTGTCGTTCAACATCAAATTGTTATAAATAATAATATTAATTCACAAAGTTAAACTTTCCACACGTGTTAATGTGACAGCGTTGATGCCGAATTCCTGACCTCAAAATTCCTGATTATATCGGGATTCCTGATTAACATTCAACACGGTCACTGACCGTAGCGGTCAGATTTCCGGGATTTTTGTGCACCTATTTTTCGGGTCGTGACCTCAAGCAAAACGTCAGCGATTCGGATTTGTATTGCTTTTATTTATAAACTTAATTTGAGTCTGAATGTCACACAATTACTCAAATCTCGAATATCTCGATTTTTCTACTCGAATTTTACTAATTGGAAATTCCGATTTTTGGATTCGGAAAACTGAAAAATTGGATTCGGGTTGCCAACTGAATTTTAAATTTGGCGGCGTATCAAAACCACGTGGACAGGGGATGTCACCCCATGATGTAAGTCGTCCTATATCAAAAACGTTAGCCATGTATGTATGTATATAGAAATAAAATCTTCTGGATATATAAGCTATATGTGTATAAATATATTGCATTATTGCTTTCAATGGTCTGCATTGCTAGTATATATAGCTGCCCTTTCCCCGAATGTTTCTCTTGATAAATCCTTTCAGTGCTAGAATTGAATCGGAGAGGGGAAGAAGTGAATCAGCTATCAGCTCAAGAGATAATTACGTGGTTTTTTAAATAACATCCTTATTATTTCCTTATTAATTAATCAAAGGGACACATTTGCTCAAAAAAAAACATTTTTTCTACAAACTTTATTGCGTCTGAAATGACATTTCGGGTCATTTTTTAATCAGGGAGCTGACCAGGATTTCAAAAGAATTACTCTTCTATAAGAATAATACAAAAAAAATTACGAATGTATTTACGCACGTAGAAAATTAAATCGATTCGTGAGTGTAACCAAGAGTTTGTCGTCATTGCTGACAACTATAAATATTGTTATTGTTTTCTCAATCACAATACAAGTGAAACTTTGGGGGAAAATGTGAAAGGAATTGTGGAGAGACTGACAACTGACCCCCGGTTTTTGTTGGTGAACTGTTGTTTTTTTAATCGTTTTTTTTCATGCTTAAATCAGAGAGGACGTTTTTGTAATATCTTGTTAGGAGAAAACTAATAAATATTGTATTTGAAATTGTCTGTCTAATGGCAATGACTCATCTATCGTGATCTGTGTGACAATTCAGGTGTACCTACTACAAAAAACGTAGAGATTGTGTTGAGAAGTGCGTGGAAATCGTTTCTCACTTTATTTTTGCGGAGGAAATTTTTCAAGTTTTTAAGAAACAATAATGTTCCAAGCCAATCCAGAATTTCGCTCACTCACGGCCATTTGTGTTGTTGAAGATATTTCCAAATGCCCTTTAGGATACACTCCGGTGAGTCATTCTTCACTCTTCTTTTGGTTTCGGGTCATGTACAGAAAATAGTTTGCATGCAATTTAACTGGTTTAGCGAAGCATTGAGTTTGCATGGCTAATAATTGCAAAAACGAAATTGTGGCTTGATTATATAGCTTATGACAGATTTATTGATGATTGCTGTTGTTAGAGCTTTCTCACAGCTTGATCTTGGCTGTACAGGCACAGGCGTTCTTGGAATTATTGTCAAAGTTTATTGATTCCGAACTTGTTTATTTTACTTGGTGAAAGGATGGGGTGGGAGTTTGGGATTGACAAGCAATTGAGATGAATATTAATGACGTTAATTTGCTTGCAGATAAGTAAGACGCAAGATCAAGAAGCTGACGCTGACCTATGGAAAGATGGATTTTTTGGGAAGAGAGTCACTCGGTACGTATGCACCAGCAAAAGTCAAGGAAGGCCCGAGCATGTCATTACCGCTGTAGAAATCCTAAATGATCGACAATTACCTACTGAGGGTTTTTCTATCATCCAGACCACGGTGGATACTAATCAAAAGCCTTTTCAGAAGAAACACATTTGTTTTAAATTAGCTCACTTTAGGACGAATTCTGAATCCATAATCGATGTCTGCATATTAAGTAAATGTAAAACGAGAGATGGATACGACTATATCGGGTGAGTCAAGACATGTGGTTTGTCAAAACATGTTCAAGGTATACTGTCCATCCTGCATGAGTAATGAGAATCTTATTAATTGTTTTATGCTCTTTGTTAGCGAAATAAATGGGATGCATTTTTACACACGGAAGATATCTGCCATAACTCGTCTTTCTCTCCCATCGCAGTTGCCGTACGGGTAAGCTCTTGGTCTCTCATATACTACACCTATTTAAGTATTGCTGTTATTACTTATGACATTATGATTCCACTGTAACAAATTGTGTAAAGTTGTAAAATTTATACAAAGTTTGTAATAAAGTCTTAATCTTGCTTTCAGAATTAATCCGGCGGGAAATGCATTGTACCCTCAGCTGCAATGTTCCATGAATGATCTTGCCCTTCGTAAGTTCTTGGTTTGCGTGTTTATATTGCAAGTTTCTGTGTTTTTTTAAATTGTAGATCCCGTTATTAGACAGTTTCGATGGTTTTGGCTAGCAATACCTTATAATATTATTACCTTAATACTGTGAGTAACTTGTTTTTAGTAAAAAGTAGAACTAAATACCTGTAATTCCACATGTTACCGAGAATTCACACGGTAGTATTTGCATGGCATGCGAGTTAAGTAGTGTGTTTGTTTTCCCTACCTTACTGTAGAGACCAATGGGAATTCACACGATAACTCAGTTTTGGGTCCAAATGCAGAGCGATTTACAAATTCTGCACCTACATCACCGTATCCGGTGGGACCAATGTTCGACAATAGTAGAAGTCCAGCGTATAATTCTTCTACAATCTCATCACTTTGTGGCTTAGAAGGGGTGCCGTTAAATCTTCGTGATGACCTGGTTCCGAGAAATGGAGAATTACCTGTAAGTGTTTTTGCCATAGATGTAAGTTATAAATTGTTCTGTAGTCAACAAGTGGTTATGCTTATGGTACTTTCTTGTGTTTAGTATGGCAGACGGCAATCGAAAACGAGTATTCCCATTAAAACCGAGTCTGACCTAGAACGCGAGGTAATGAATTGAAAAATTATACATCTTGAAATACTTTCGTACCATGTTTTTACTAAATAAATAAACTGCATCCTGTGAGACTCTAACCTATAATTTTTCGTATTTCAGTATTCATACGATTTCCGGACTGAAAGAGAAGTATTGATTGAGGGTTAACGCTGACTCGTTTCGTTCTTGCTTTTCGTTGTGCGAATAAATAAGTCAACACCTTGCACCCGTAAAAATACAAACAAAAAATTCTTCTTCTTTTGAAATTGTTCTTTCGAGTGGATTCGATCACACAAACTCCTTATTTTGTGGAATACTGTAACTGCTGGCTTCTGTGAGCCGTCTTAGCTTATTGGTATTGCCCCAAAATCTCCTAACTGTACAAGAAACTTTGTTATATCGGCCTTCCTCTTCATTATTCTCTGTCTACAGATAGTGGATTCTGTTTCAAGCCAATTAAACGAGTATGTGATTTCAAATTTGATATACAATACTGCTCACATAAGAAAAATATTTTGGAATTAGTGTTAATAATTAATACCGGATACAGTGGCAATATCACAATTGCAGTTGAGAGTGGTACCTATTGTCTTAACATGCATGTCAAATTATTCTTGCCATATTAGATAACATTTCTTGCAATATTTCGCTTGTTGATAAAATAACAGCTGGTTCAGCTTAAGTATTTACCCTGCAAACCTTTAGTATATCCGAGAATTCGTTAGCATAATTTTAAGAAAACAATAGCTTACAATTAGTACAATTTTTTCTGCTCGAAACAATGTATATGAGAATCACTTGATTTTCTTCAATTCCTTCCATTTTAAATAAGAGCTAATTCACAACATGCAGACTCACGCGAATTATGAGCTGAAATTCATACAAACTAGTAAGAATCTATGAAAGCGGAAAGTGATTTCATAGGAATCTGTTTTCCATACATACACATATTGAATTTGATGTAATTCTAAGTCTTATTTTGAGTCCATATCTTAGACTCTACATTTCTTATTTGCCATTTTCATTGACAATCCTTGTTACTTCAATTGTTTATAAAATAAATGTTCCTGTCATTCATGTGAACAGTCAAAAATTAGTGAAACATAATTGGTAAGATAATCAAGTGGAGTTAATTTTGCTTTCAAGTTAAATGCGTTTATGCTGTTTAAACTTATTAGCTTCTCCTGTTTTACTAAATCGGTAAAACTTAAATAGGGTGAGTTGCCCTTTCTGTAAATGTAATTACGTACGTTTAGAAAACTGAAACAGAATATAATGTAATTTAAACATCACGTGACAGCATGTAAAGCCCTGACTTTACTCATGTACATATTAATGTAAGCTACGACTATTGGGCTGTTAAATTAAATCTATGTAACCTTATAAGCTGAAAAAAACAGGGAAGTTGTTATTAATTTATCAATAACTTTGTAATTGATTATAAACAGTTGTTAATATCTACCAATATTAATATTAATTATTAATACTGTATAATGTGAATGCATGATTATTTGAGATGAGGATTCGAAAAAAATGTACACGACATATGTGGGTAAATAATGTAAATATACATACATACGTTTAAGTGATACGATATTCCGAAAAATAGGCCTTATTCCTGTAGAGGCAACAAATATCATTACTAGAAATTTTATGCAAGAACTCGAGCAGACTAATTGGTAGGCGGCTTAGGTGTATATTTTTCAACTACCAACACAATTACCGCAGTCTTGTTGAAAGCTAATAAAATTAAATTATTGTCTGCGTAGATTTGCTTAAATGAGTTAACGCCTAATTGGTTCCAGCAAATTCGAAAAGTTTGTAGCAGTAGTGATTATAGTGCGAGTGTAAATTCATAATCGAATTTACAAGGTATTGCCATAAATTGCGAGAATAAGTAAAACTCGAATTGAGGTCAGTAGTAGGGTTTTTACTGTTAGTACGAAACAATAATCCGTTTTAAGTCATTGTTGGTGTTAAATAATTATGCATGTAGGTACATTAAGTAGATTTAGATTAGGTAAGCCTTCGTCATGTACGAATTGTTATAACAGTGTTTTCCACGAGTTCAAAGCGTTGTTGCTGTTGCTATATTTTCGACATAAGTATGAGCTGCTTTTGTGTTTTACACAGCTCAAATAATGTACATAATATATCAAATTGCCTTATGTCTAAAAGTGAAAAGCGATGTAAAAAAATATGACTGAGAATGTGTGAGTATTTATTGTTATTAGTTATTATACATATTATTGCCAAATAAAAAAGATTTCAAACGTCATATGATGATTCACAACTCCATAAGTCACAACATGTAATTTTAATCTCCGTTTACACATTCTTGTAAAAAACAGTGATAACCTCAAAGGACTGATACAGGGATGTACAATAATTTTAAACAAGACTGTATGACTCATCAATTATCCTCTGACCCTACTCACTAACTAAATATGTAATTTCAATCAACAAGTATACTTGTACTTACACAGACAAATGATATGCCTACTAGAAATCGTTTTCAACGGTTCCGATGGGATTGACAGTATCATTTCTATCGCACCAGCTACATAAGAATGATTTGTCTCCTAGATTACACTGTTAAGTTATTTTTTATTTTTGTTCTGGGGTGCATGTGGGAAAAGAGTATTACATCATTACCAGTAAAATTACAAAAATTTATAAGGTCATGCTGGTGAAGGACGTAAGAATGAGGTGAACATTTTGATACGATCCGACTAACGTACTAGAATTGTCCGGAGAACACTTTCACACCGCGTAAGTCAACGCTGGAGCTCCGCTAAAATATTGGAAATAATAATTTTAGTAATTGTTATGTTATACTGTTATTATTATCAATTATTATACTTGTACGGTATAGATCTAATTAAGGCTCCAGCTACGCCAATAATAACAGGGAAGGGAAAGACGGAGGAAGACAAAAGTGGTATATATCCAATCTTTTTTTTTTTGGAAATTATTTAAAATTTGATTTAATAAGGATAATGATCCTTACTTTGGATGTAGCTCACCATACTGTGGAGGCTGCGGCGTGTGAACCAAATTGTTTCGGTCATCATCTTCATATGAATCCTTTTCATCCGGCCGAGTTACGATGATGACGTTCTCAATCGGGCGATCCCAATCCCGTTCTTCTGGATTAGCCCGTGTACACCTTCGAGTAGAAAATTTAAAAAAAATAATTATATATCATATTGCATAACTAACTTTTAGTATTAGTGAGGCAATTACCACTATCTTAAGCAAAATCGGCTATATTCGTATACCTGTACAAGCAATTAATCACACATGAACAATCTAACTATTGTGCTATCCACACTTTTGAAATGGATTTAAAGTCACATCTGCTTTATTAAAATTACGCGAAAGAGGTAAAAATTAGGTGTTAAACAAAGGAAAGGGAGCAACACTAGAAAATCAAAAGATAACTGCGTTCATACCAACACTTGTCTAAGTTGAACAAATAATAAAACAAACGGTAGCCTGCTTCAAAACAAAGGGAGTCTTCGTCACTGTAGAAAAATAATTATGAATGAATATAAAAGGAACCTATGCATTTCTGCTGGATAAAATCAGCTGGATAAAAATGAGAAAATAATTCATTAAAAAATTATATTTCGGTAAAAACCCGTCAAAATATCAAAATCTTACAGTGGAGCATCATCTTCACGATCAACCCAAAGAAGGGCAATCAAAAGGAATCCCACGAGACCCCCGATGCTACCCGGGATCAAGCAAGCCATCAAGGCCGCCATGCCATAACCTCGATCGGGAATCTCCGATTTGAAATTGAAAATCTCGGGAACTCCATGCTGATTAATTCTGGAGGTGAGCGTGGCCTTCTGATCGTCACTCAATTCCACGTTATCCCCAGGAATTTCCAGGGAGGAAGGGTCTTCTGCAATTTGCTCCAAATCCGGTTTATCCTCATGATGATCATCCTCCCCATTCCAATTCTCCACCGTCGTGAGGCGGAAGGAACACCAATCGATGATGAAATTTGAGCCCCGGAAGTGACGTTCCATCGAAGTTCGTTTCATGTCCCTGGGACAAGGTCGCATCTTCCATAAGGAGGACACTTCCAACTGTAGTTTCTTTAGCTCCGGACTGAAATCTTTGTCGGATGATAAATGGATGATAATTCTGTTAAAACATTAGAACAAACGCATTTACTCAGCACCATTTGTATATTATTGTTATTGTAAGTACCATTGTATGCTTATTGCACAGCAAAAAATATTAAATTTTGTTTCAGTAATTTTGACCGTACCCTTCAGCATCATTAGGTCGAAGTGGAACCCGATTCTCTCCAACGGCCACGGCTGAGGCCAAATACGTGGGATTCACCACACCACCATCAATTTGAGTCCATCCGAGCTGGTCCTTGAGGACATCCAACAACATCTGCATCCTTCGGGGCACACAAATGTCCTTCACATTCAAATTGTCAATCTTGAGCTCCGCCACAAATTCCAGGGGATCCTTCCTCACCACGTCCATGGAGATCCGGAGGAGTCGGACATCGTAATTGCTGTAATGATTCCATCCCACCACGTCCAAACTGATGGTGGACACTTTTTTGGGGGGAACTCCGTAAATGTAACCCTTGGAATGGACGCCCTCGTAGGCGTAATTCAACCATTCTGGGAGATCGGGAGAGTTGGAAATTCTCACGCTGTACTCAATCTCATTGACGGAACCTGGACGATATCAAAAATAATATGCAATCACCAGGTACATCTTAATTAATTTCGTACAATTAATCTAGCTTGATCACTGAATAAATTCAAATGATCATAAATCATAAATAAATCAGGGAAAAATATTAAAGGCATACTGCATAGAAATATTAGGGAGTATCTTTTATTTTATTTTTTAGATCAAGTACATCAGCATATCTCACCTTTAGTTTTGTCCCAATTGAAAAGCCCTGGAGTAATTGTGATTATTGCCAATTCTGAAGAATTCACTATCACCTTCTGTTGGAAAAGTTCCAAACTGTAAGCATGGCTGATTAACAGCACGGAAGCAACAACAATTGAGTTCCACATTTTGTTTTAATTTAAAACATAATTTTTCGAATAGGTCGTGAGTTGGTCTTTTTCGTGTTTCACGAGATGTACAAAAATCGTTCCACAACAATCTTATATTTTCTCCCGGAAGGCTGCATTCAGTAATAATTATTTTTTTGGTTCCTTAACGGTGAAAGGGTGACTATTTTACAATTAATTACGTTTCGGGTGACCCAATAATGATGAAGATGTATTTATTGCAGGGAGAAAAGTACAAAAGTATGAGTAAAATTGAGAATACCCGCTTTGCCACCCCTTCATCTGTGAATTCGGGTATAGGATCAATACCTTCAGCATCTTCCACCTCTTTTGTGGGGCTCGAGGAACATTTTCCGTCAACATTCTTCGGGCAAAACGGTTTCTACGATTTTTCGTATATACGAAGACGTATAGATAAATATGTACGTATATGTATTTATACAGCAAGGTTGTTCCCAAAAGTTACAAAAGGTGGTGTGTGGTGAGGATGCCCGGGTATTTGGGTGGGAAACACGGGATAATCTCCCTTCCACTCTTTGTCTGATGTTTCCCTTTGGGAATACTCTTCTTCTGAATCCTTTCCTTGTTCTGTGCGGGTGCAAAATGTCTCAACTTTCCCCAATTCTTTCTTCGACGATCTGTAACCTTAACGATATACCCTATTTAAATACACATTTAGTCATGTAGAAATACATATATGTACAAGACATAAATGAGAGTAGGGAAATCCGGAATCATAAAAAGAATATTCGGAAACATCGGAATTATTTCGTTGAAGACCATTTTGTGCTATTGTAAGTTAGTTTTTGACACTAAGACTGATTTTTAAACAAAAATTAATCATACAAAGCATAAATGAATAGAGATCATATTTCCGAAAAAAGGAGTAAAAAGTGTAAAATTTCGACAAATTCTGAATTTACTTTTCTCTGTATGAAAAAAAGCCACAGAATTACAGCAATTCGTTGATTTTGATCCTCAAACCTTCCTGTTTAATTTTAAATGGGTCAAGCAATACTGTAAATTGAAGGCATAAATGGGAACATTTTTAATGGAAATCCCATACATAAAACTACATTTTGAATGGCATAATTTTTTTCGGCAAAAAGTATATTTTTTCGAAATAAAAAGCTTGGTCGGATTTATAGGCTGAGATGATGAGATTTGGGAAAATCCCATATTACCCTACGGAATTCATATTTAATTAACTCGAAACGCAACAGTTAATACAATTCTAACGATAAATTATGGGTATCAAGTATAAATTGTAAATAATGAATTAGTAAATATTTTTTATTAATGAATTAATCATACTACATATGTAACTATTAATATGTGGTAGTAAATACAAATAAAACATACATTTTGCAAAATTTTAAAAATGTACTTAATACAAAATGTACATGATATTGCTTATGATGATTATAATTTCTTTTTCTCTCAAATGGAAACACTCGCAGAGATACTTTTGGTCGGCATAAGAATTGGAATCATCAGTGTTACATACATTAAAATTCTATAAAAAGCTCCGCCCCAAGGTATACATCCGGTACATTATTTATTATTTCTCCAATATCTCTCAGTCAGTGATGATAACAATTCTATAAGCGAAGTCAAAGCCCGTGAGTTATCCGCATTCCGTCCCAAGTGAAAGCCATTGCGGGACTTGCTTTCTAGAAAGTCCTGAAAATAAATTTTTGTCTAAAAAAAAAAGTTTTGCGTAAATATACATACTATCAATCTGCAAAATAAACATATATGTATATAGGAATGAAGATGGGGTGAAACCCACGATCGGTTCCCACCGGGAGAAATCTGATGACACTCTGGCACTTTAACCAAGTGGATTATGTTGGGGAATTTACGCTAAAAAAAAAACCGCCTCCGATGCTTATGGGAATGAAAGGAAGCCGAATGAAAAACTTTTGCCACATGCCACAAATACTTTTTGGGTTTTAACAGAATAAGTTTGTTCTTTTTGGGGAAGGAAGGAGATCCTCGATAATCATGTCAAAATCCCACGCAAAACACAATATCATGTGCTTTTTTCCCACAATCTCCTATTCACATTTATCTTCTCGCATACTCAAATAAATATATTAATGTCGCCTCAAAACCTCACACAAACAAATGAAGCAAAAACACTTCTGAAGCCAAGTATTTTTAATTTTTATAATAAATAAAAATATGCATCATACCTTAGTAAATTCAGATATAGGCTGTACATAATTGTGGAAAAATTCACAAACTTTTTTCTAAGCACACAAAGTGTCGAAAAATGATTTCCAAATTAGATCTGAGTCTTGTAGGTCTTGGCATACTCAAAATAAGTTAAGAAAAAGCCTGTTAAGCAAAGACAAAGTCACACGAAAGATTCAAAAACTGCCAACAGCAAGTTTGAAAGGGAAATTCTGTAAGAGAATTTTTAATGCCATTTCATCGAATTGACAGGGCGTAAACTTTACCGAAACTCGGGGGAAAGACCGTAAAGCGAAACATGTGTGTTAATAAGTTCGTGAAAGACAAAATGACAGGTTTGTTCGGATCTAAAAAAAAAAATATGTACAAAAACTACGTACAAAGATGGTTAAAAAAAACAAAATAAAATTGTTACTACCTACTTTGAAGCTGAAGGCGAGCTTGTAAATAATTTTGTTCGGAACAATAAACCGTCAAAAATATCCCCTCGTTTGTTTGTGTCTGGGCGGGTAATATTCTCTTTACTACCAAAAACTACTGAGTACTTTGTATTTAAAGGACCATTTAAGACCATGTTTATTACATTTTTTAACAATGTTTACAAACAGTGTCACCCAACACGACCAGTTTCCTTCGAAGGGTTATTTACGACCATGTCTTGACGGTATGACATGGTAAAAGATTGCCAAAAATGAGAGTGAATTCTCCACAATTCGCATTTGCCGAAAAGGATAGAGGACATTTCGAGGGAAGCAATTCCGTGAAAGGTAAATAAATAAAGTCATTACCAAGTGAAGACAGAGAGGAAAGAATTTCTCTGTCACCACTTTTTTTTTTTTGCGGAATCAGTAAAATCTGTCACCGTTTGGGTGATGAGTCTTTTTTTTTTCATCCCAATTTTTATAGTTGAAACCTGAAAACGTCCAAATTTTATAAGTACATACTAAAAGTCATAAGAAGATTATACATGCACATATAAGGGAAATTTCTCCATAGAAATCCCCTGTAATGAAATAACTTCTGAGGGACGTAAAAAATGGCCACACATAAGGAAGTAAAAGAAGGCTATAAAGCAAAAGTAGAAGAAAAAGCCTTAAAGGAAGTCTTTATATTAGAAATGGATGTGAAAGCAGCTTAAAAAAAATTGGCGACGGTAGATTTTTTCTCTGGAAACTTTTCAACGACTTTTATGAGTGTAAAAAAAAACTGGAACGAAAAAGAGCACAGTGAGACAAGTTTATTAATCGGTTATTTTTAAAACTTATTGCCGATCAAAGTTTACGAGTGGTTTTTATGGTTCATCATCCTCCTCATCCCTTATCCTTTGACGGCATCGGCGATTTCTCCAATTTCTCCATCTTTTGCCCAAAAACCTCGTTTACTTCAAACCTCCCCGAATTTTCCACCCGGTCAGATAAGTTGGTCACTGAAGATGTCATCTTTTTTCTCAAAAAAAAAAAGAAAAAAAGTTTATTATGACTTTTGACTATATTCCATCCTCCAGAACATTTGTCAAGGCTGCTTCCCGGAGAAGTCATTGGAGTTGCAATAATATGTTTTAATTTAGAACCAAGTTTCCCTCCCTTTTCTTCCCCTCGTCATCACCTCTTGAGGGAATTCCCGGGTCTTCTCCCGTGTAATGAAGGAGCATGGGAATGAAATGAGTCCTCATCACCCGCCTCGACATCCGGATTTCCTTTCCTCCCACGATTTCTTCGGGATTTTCTCAAACCCAACCACTTTTTTAACTTTCGTTTCTTGTCCTTCTTCCGCTTTAATGTCTCATACTCCTCCAGGAGGGAGAATTCCTCGTCTGTAGTTCCTTCCATCCCAGTGATTTTCTGGAGTTTCCCTCTTTCATCCTCCTCACGCACATTTCCAACGGAGCTGGAGCCCCAGAGGAAGCCCGGGGCGGAGTTGTCCTCTCGCTTGTACAAGTCCAGATTCTCAACAGATGTTTGCAAGTACCGGGAAGGTAATAAAATGAAAATCTGGGAAGGAGAAAAAAGAGAGAAAAAAAGGAAGAAATCACGGGAGGATGAGGTAAATAGACGGGAGGCCAGAAACAAACTAGCTTGAGCCCATTTTATCGTAAAAGACACTTTTTTCATGCAAAGGTTTCCGGGAACAATAGGAATCTTCGCTTTTATATACTGTCAAAGGTGAGTTATTCAATATGAACAGCTCTATATTTGAGATGGCCAAAGTACTTTAGTACCAAATACTAATTACGAAATACAAATACACTTGAAGGCATTAATTACAAATTAACAATTACACTTGGGTGATCCCCAAGTATTTAATTACAAATTACAAAATACATTTGCATTTATACGTCAGTATAGCTTGTAATGTAACGTATTTAAATACGTCTATTAATTACAAAATACAAAGAATTACATTTAAAATACGTATATTAATTACAAAATACAAAGAATTACATTTAAAATACGTATATTAATTACAAAATACAAAGAATTACATTTAAAATAGATGTATTTTAAATACAAAATACAAAAAATTCATTTCAAACAAATGTATTTAAAATAAATCATTCTATGCGTTCATTTGTATTTCAGAGCACAATCAACAAATTACAAATTATATTTTGCCTTTGTGTACTTTCTAATTACAAAATGCAAATACAGGAAAATACTTCCAAAAAATCTTGCGTATTTAAATACAAATTACAAAATACATGTGTTTTATTAATATCTGTATTTGAAAACACAATTACAATTTTAAATACGATGTATTTTGGCCACCTCGGCATTTTGTTCCGAAAATTGATTGAGCCACAAAATGGAACGTCCATCGGCAGTTGAGTTTAACAAATATTAAGTAGAAGAAGAAGTTCATTACAAGTTGCTGTTTACCTAAACTATAAATAAAAGGGAGAGGGAAAAACTGGACAAAGGAAAGACAACGAGAGGAAACAAAAGACAAAAAAACAGCGAAAAATATACCAGAGCGCAGGAACACTCCTAGCATAGGCTGTCCATGGTAAAAGTTCGTGCCCAAATTAAGGTTTCGATTTAAAAGAAATTATTACAATTATTGAATTCCCCGAAAATCGAAATTCGGAGTTTTTCCCTTGGCAAATCCCATTTAAAATTTTCCACCCATGTATTTCCCCCTGCACTTTCTACAATGGACTTAAGTTGGTTTGTCTCTACACTCTCCGGATATGTGTCGCGAGAAAAGATTGTTTCGTTAGTTCCAGTTCCTCTAAAAAATATCTTTTTAACCCATCTTTGAGTTTAGGAAGATGCAGACGCAAGAAATATATACTGATAAAGAGAGGAAAAGAATATTTTTAGCACTTTTACAAAGGTATGTTTGTGCATTATGTACCTGAATTACAAAGGACGTCCAAAATATTACCATGAAGGAGTACATGAAATCAACATAATTAGCTTTTAATATCAACCAACATCCTCTGCCATTCAAGCTGCTGCCGTCCCAGGCGGATTTGGCACGTAATTTCCCTACCAGAGCACGTTGTGTCACGTAGTCATGAATGCAAGGACCCTAAAAAAACATGGCTTTTGCTAGTAATATTTTTACCATCACTTCCCCACCGCTTCAAATGCAAATCTACATACATACATCAACTTGACAAGGAGTTCAAGGGCATAAGATGCGAGGAAGTCCGGTTTTATATTGAGATCGGGGCGTAGCGGAAAGAGAATGAGAGAGAGAGAGAGAGAGAGAGAGAGAGAGAAAGGCGAGACAAACGACGGCAGCTAGAGAAAAAGGGAAAGACAGAATGAGAGCAAGGGAGAGAAAAAAGAGAGAACGAGAGACAAAAAGGGTGACAGGGACAGGAAAAAGATACTGGAAGAGAAAAAAGAGAAAAACAGAGAGAGAGAGAGAGAAACGAAGAAACAAAGAGAGAGAAAGAGCGAAAAAGAGAGTGACAAAGAGCGAAAAAGAGAGTGAGAAAGAAAGAGAAAGAGAGAGAGAGAGAGCAAGACCAAGAAAAAGAGAGGAGAGAAAGAGAAAG
>JAQGBT010003203.1:0-20473 GCA_034698585.1 Disparrhopalites patrizii | reverse complement strand
GGGAGGAGAAAAGAGGAAGCCGTCTATAAAAGTTGATGCAGTCTCGGCGGTGAGCTTCGCCATCCCGCTCCATAAGGAAACAGCCCAAGATGCAATAAGATTCGATGGACTGAAAATTATTTCCTGTAGAGAGAGAGAGAGAGAGAGAAAGAGAGAGAGACGGAGACAGAGACAGAGAAAGAAAAAAGGGAGAGAAATAGAGAGAAAGCGAAGAGAAATAGAGAGAAAAGGGAGGGAAAGAGGAGAAAAAATGGAGAGAGCAAAGAGACAGAATTAAAGAGAAATAGAGAGAAAAAAATGGAGAGAGCAAAGAGAGAGAATTAAAGAGAAATAGAGAGAAAAGGGAGAGGAAGAGAGGGAAAACAGAGAGAAAGAGAAAGAAAATGGAGAGAGAAAAAAGAGAGAACTAGAGAGAAAATGGAGAGAGCAAAGAGAGAATTAGAGAGAAAGAAAGAGAAAATGGAGAGAGCAAAGAGAGAATTAGAAAGAAAGAGAGAGAAAATGGAGAGAACAAAGAGAGAATTAGAGAGAAAGAAAGAGAAAATGGAGAGAGCAAAGAGAAAGAATTAGAGGGAAAGAGAGAGCGAAAAAAAGAGAGATAGAAAAGAGGGGGAGAGAGAGAAAGAGAGAAAGAAAAAAAGAGAGATAGAAAAGAGGGGGAGAGAGAGAAAGAGCGAGAGTGTGTTGTGTGCTGGAGAGTGATAGACAGGAGGAAGTGGGAGACAGAGAGGGTTATGTAGAGATGTGGAAAGAGAGAGAGAGAGAGAGAGAGTGGCAATATTTGCACATTTGATCTTATGGCTGGAGAGCATACAAATGTTGAGCATCTATCTTGTTATGTTCCCTCTCCCCACACGATATTATTACCCTGTCCGGGACAAGGGAGAAAGCTTCCAATTTTCTGACTCCATCCGTACAGCGGACCAACCCCCATGACCATCAACATCATTATTGTTATTAGGGAAGGGAGTAGGTGTTGATAACGTGAAGGTCTCCTTTTGGTGTGTGTGTGTGTGGAAGTTGGAAGTTGCAGAGGGGAAAAAATCACTATCATCATCATCATCGTCATCCACGTGAGAAAGAAAAGGGAAAGAGAATTTGGATCATTTGCTACTCTCTCTCTCTTTCTCCCTCTCATTCACTCTCACCCTTGGCATTGATCTTGAACCACAGAGAGATTTCTCCATTCAATCATTCCATTCATTTTTGTGGTGACACAACACCAGGAGGAACAATAACGATTGATGAATAGCAATTGAAAGTGATGGGAGACGGAGGGAGAGGGGAAGACAAGGGAGAAGAGAGAGATAAAAAGACATTGGAAATGAAGCAGAGTCATGGTAATACTTGTTGTGTGGGATCACATACACATTTTGTGCATCCCTTCACACTCCAAAGCCTTGTATGTCCCATGATATAGCTGTGAAATTCTCAACGAACTTGAATCAAGTTCTCAACCAACCTGAATGAAATTCTTCCCCAACACTTGTTTTTCTTCCTCAAATGTATCTCAAGAAAATACAGGTACCCCCCCCCCCCAAAATAACAAAAGGGGAAGATATCCCATTGAATTGCAATGATTATCCATTATGATTCTCGATAAGAATCGGGATTTGTAAGTCCATTAATACATGTGTATATAGAAATGCAGGAACTGGATTGGGAATGTTTTTTATTTTGTGGGAAATCAAAATTTTTCATTCCTTTGGAAAGACATGCTAGTTTTCACAGGGAAATCTTGTGTAGTCATGTTCGCATAAATGTGCACGTGTAAAACTTTTATTTTATGTAGCTACATATAGTAATACGTCTTATACATGTATGTAGGTATATCTATATGTAAAAAAAAAAATGCATTCACATGAACTCATGTTCTCTTTTTGTTGTTGCAGTGTTCTTGAGAAAGGGACGGTCGTGCTCCTCTTCGCCCATCTGATCGCCTAGTCACCCAGAAAGTATCTTCCCAATCCACGCAACTCATCTGGTGGACCAACGTGATAAGGTACATAATTACCAGTCCTCCCAATTCCCTTCAATTCCAAAAAATCCCTCGTATACATACATAAAATAGAGAAGCAAAAAAGCATTTTGTAATGGGCTTTTCTCATGCCTGTAGATTCGTACATTTTAATGTGTGTGCACAGGCCGCCTTTTTATCCACTGCTTCCCCTCTAGCTCTAGTTCCCAACTAATATGCATCTGATTTATTATTGGCAAATGGCTAATTCATCCATTATATATGGGGTAATAATGAGAGTGGAGGTTTTTTTTCTTTTATGAGTCCCATAATCATATTTGCCTCTGGTATCTCCATTCCCTTATCATAATTTATTGTTCCTACCCTCTCCGACTACATAATCCCTTTTAATGAGGCGGTAGTTATTACAAAAAATATTATTGCAGGGCCTCCGCTTACACTTGTATATTGTGTCTAATGTGTATGGACTATGTGTATAATACATACATACCATCATCTAAGAAAGGAGGAGGAAGCAAAGGTCATAAACTATTAATGGGAGAAGATGCTCCCATTATGAAACTGATATAGCAAGCCTGATAATCACGGAGATGCACAATTTTTTTTATTGTCCAATTACATAATTAATTATTATCCGAAACGGTTGTTGTTCCCCCCTCAAACATTGCTAAATGCCTCTCAATGAGTCCATTTAATGGGAAGGTATAGGAAGGAGCTCCTTTTAATGAAAGGCCCTACATTTATTTACTTTATTAGTCAAGTCCCACTCATTAAGGTGGAATATTGGGCAAATTTTACTGCCACGAGGGAATAAATTGTGCTCTATTTCGGGGCATCAATTGATTTAGAATCGATACGTGGAATCATACACTTTTATGGGAATTCATATATGTACGTAATTATGTATGTATGTAATGTATGTATGTGATGTATATATGTACGTAAATACATGCTTTGTGGGAGGATGAACAGGACTCTTGTCCATGGAGCCCCAAACACTTAAGGCACTTGAGGGGAGGCTCCAAATCCATGGTAAAGTGTATGAGCATATAGCCATGTGTATATATGTATGTACGTTTAATGTGCCCGTGAAAGTGGACGTCTCCATAATTTAAGTCGAGTGCTGACTTTTTCTCCTTCCACGAGTGCCATTTTGTTTGTGCTTGCCCTCAAATGTATACGGGAGAGTATGTTTACTCTGGGACAAATAAAAGTGGCATTATTATTGCCATTATATCATGGTCCCATACCCTTCTTTTAGTCTGCTGCTCGGGCAAAAGCAAAAATAAAAGAAAAAAAAACAAAACAGAACCTCTCCATTTCAGCACAAGTGGATATCGCGTGGAGTTGAACATTTGCTGGGAGGTCTTGCGAGTAAGATGATTGAGGTTTTCCCTGCTAATTATATCCCCCGAAAAAAGAGAAAGGGTTTCCCCGCTGTACAAGGGAAGATTGGGACATTCCAAGCATTCTGGCGTGGCACACGTCGGTCGAGGGGGCACAGTATGCAGTTTATTGATTGATTGCAGGGCATACAAGTTTCATTGTCGTGCATATGTGTATTATTATATGTATACGTATATAGGTACATATATGTATATAATACCACGTAAATACGACAAGTCCTAGTCGTAGTTCAAGTTGTTAAAAGCACACAAATAATAGGGAAAAGGGATGGATTCTCACCGTGTCAGCTCCTTCCAGGAGTTTGTGTGAAAGTGACTTTCACCTGCACTTTGGGGTTAATTCTCGTACTAACACACTTTAGTTGGATGCTTTCACTCTTTGGGCTCCAAA
The DNA here is from genome assembly GCA_034698585.1 of Disparrhopalites patrizii. Classification (NCBI taxonomy): domain Eukaryota; kingdom Metazoa; phylum Arthropoda; class Collembola; order Symphypleona; family Sminthuridae; genus Disparrhopalites; species Disparrhopalites patrizii. The sequence continues at coordinate 16,698 of JAQGBT010003203.1, read as the reverse complement.
GGCCTTTTTTGCTCTTCCTCTACATTCTAGATTTTTTTCGTGTTCCATGGCTGTTGACTTTCAGGGGGCAATGAGAGGCAATGAAAGTTAAAGAAAGACGGAGAGAAAGTTAAAGAAAGACGGAGAAAGTTAAAGAAAGACAGAGAGAAGGTTAAAGACAGAGAAAGTAAAAGAAAGACAGAGAGAAAGTAAAGGAAAGACGGAGAAAGTAAAAGAAAGACGGAGAAAGTAAAAGAAAGACGGAGAAAGTTAAAGAAAGAGAGAAAGTAAAAGAAAGACAGAGAGAAAGTTAAAGAAAGACAGAGCGAAATAGAGAGAAAAGGGAGGAGAGAGACGGAGAAGCAATCAATAGGCAATCAATAAAGCTATCACACTTTTGTATACTATTTTGTTCTAGCTTTGTTCCATGCATGAATCGATGGATTTTTTTCCTCTTCCTATTATCAGACTTTCTCCCCTTGTCCTCTCTTTCTCCAAGCTCCAACTAGGTATATTTTATTACCGTGTTACAGAAAGGCAGAAAGAGAGAGAAAGTGGAGGGAAATAGCAAGGAGCGTGGGAATGACCATTATACATTACACATTTTGTGCTTTTTTGTGCTCCAGAAATTGGGACATATCCACCGTCCTATCTGCATAGCCATGTACTACCATGTGCCTCTCTCTTCTTCACATTATACGGCACTAGTTGTGTGCGGACTTTTTTTAGTGTCTCAGAGAAAGAACAGTCTGGCAGCAATCAATTCCTTTTTTTTTCTTCCTCTCTCTCTCTCTCTCTCTCTCTCTCTTTTGGTCTCTTTTTGGGCTCCATGTGTGAGTGAGTGAGTGTGTATTTCGGTCTCCTTAAGCTAAAACCAATAAGCAAAATATGTACGATGTGGGAAATTGGGATAGAATTTTTTTCCTTTTTTTTTTGCATGTGCTCCTTCCATGTATTTTGAGGGTGATGATATTTCTCGGTCTCCCCCCGTGTGTGTACGTCTACACATATTATGTATCTATATGTATAGATATAAGTATGTACGCATGTAATGAGGAAGGGAAGAAGGCGGGAGGAGGCGTGGGGTAAAGGAAATGCTGGTTCATATTTGCATAGATTAGCAATAGAATCCTTTAACGGCTTCCTGCATACCAGTTATCGGCACCGGCACGCTTTCAGAGTCTCAGGAGATAAGGGGGGGGGGAGGAATGAAGGGGGAGAAGAAGAGAAAAGGAGGAGGGGGCGGTGGGTGATGAGGAAGAAGAAGAGGAGGATGGGGCCCCAATAACTCCCTTGTATGTATACGGGTCCCAAGAAGCCTCCATAGCCCCTCTGGGACCAATATTGACTATATTATGGAGGTTTTTTGGCAGAAAAAAGTTCAAAAATTACCATTCTGGATCAAAATCCATTTTTTTAAATTCCGTCTCCAGAGACGAAAAGGTTCAGTTAAATTACTAGTTTCGACAAAATCGACTTTTGACTCGGTCTCCAGAGACGGAAATAAAATTGTAGGAGCTTCTAACGTCAAATTTAATGGCTAGGGTGGTAAAAATATGGTTCTGAATGGTTTTTTTTGTGATAAAATGTTATTATTATTATGGTTTTATTTAATAAATATTTGAATATAGAATTCATGTTACTATACAAAAGGCTCATTGGGCCTATTTATTGCCTAAGATGGCTTCAGGGAAGGGGAAGCCCGGAAAAATCATTAATTTTTTTAGACCTTTAAGATGCAAAAATGAAATCGAAATAATGATTGCAATAATTTTGGAGCAATTTGAAAAATTCCCCGTTCCCATCCCTGCCCAAGCACACATTTATTATAGCTGAAATATGGTTAGATGTTTAAAAATAACAAATTGTACCAACATTTTCAAATGTTTCTCAAAAACTAGTATTAGCAACATGTACCAAAATTGCTTTTCTCGAGACATTCATTATAATTACTATTAAAATTACTAAATTACCTTTGTATATCGTCGTCTAAGAAGCAAAACTGATCAAGTACTTTTGGAATCCGTATGTACATACATACGATAGTCAGTTTTGGCTTTTAAACGACCATATGGTCATCTTGTTTGAACTTGGTGCGGAAAAATCCTCATATTTCTATTCGATCTGAATGGAAATTTTGTCTAGATCCGCAATGAAATTCTTCTGTAGAATACACGTTTGTAGGGGTCTATGGCTTTCCCGTACGATGGAGGTTACGGGGGTACAAATGTTTCTTGGGACCCCCAAAAAGGGATGGGATTTCTTAGGGGCTTTCGAAGAAAATACTTAGTATAACATGAAACCTAATCATTCACTCACTCGTCGTATAAATTACACGTTTTTTCCTATTCTCGCTCCTGATCATTTATCTCTCCGCTCCAGCAACTATATTCATAAGCCTGTGAGTGTTGAGGAAAGGAGAGAGAGAGCGAGTTAGCAAGAGACTGGAAGGAGTGTGACGACGAACCATTTACGTATTACATTTCGTAACGGATAGAATACAACCATATTTAGTTCCGCCTTTTCCCCATCGTCCCTCGAAGGTATGCAATTTTCGACAGAGAAAAGAGAAATGTCAGAGAGTAATGGCAAAAAAAAAAGAATGGAGTGAAATTCGGAAATTTTCCCCTTGTGTAATGCCTGAATTCATCCAATTGATATTTTTTGGGACTTTATACATAAAGGCAGAATAATTTCTCTGGGGGGATGAAACGTTTTTATTTATTTAGATGTCTTGCAATTGAAATGGACAATAATTTGGAGTTGAACTTAATGACGGTTTGTAATCAACACTATTATTACGATAACTGTGCCATTTACCTGGGGTTAATGCAATTTTCCCGTGACCCTGTGCCCTTTATGACTAGGTGAAATTATTAAAGAGGGAGAAAGAGAGGGAAAGATAGAGAAAGTTACGGCCAGGGCAAGTAATATTCGGGCTTGGCAAGTGAAATGCAAAGAGTTTTTTAATTACTCCCCAAAGGACGTCATTTCCCGGATGGTTGCCGCCCAGGCCTATGCATAAAAACTGACCATTTCCACGAGTTTTGCAATCCTTCTTATGCAAGAATTAGTACCATCATTTTCGTGAGGTAAGAAAAGTATTGTGAAAAGTCATTGTTCCCCTGTTTTTCTAGGGCATAAAAAAGCCTGGGGAAAATCCCGTTATTCGGATTATTCCATGATAATAAATCTGCGAAAGGGGAAAGTGTGAAAACTATCATGCATGACGATACCTCCGGCACAAAAAAAAAATCTGGATTGAAAAGAATTTCAATGAGTCTTCCATACAATACTTTTGTGTAAAGAAAAAGGATAAAGTATAACATGATATAATATGTGTGCGGAGGATTTTTTTTTTTTCCTTCGTGGTGGTGGTGGCAACAGACGTGATAAATAAAGGGGATGCCTTTTTTTTGCATGTTCCCATGGTAACATCTACCAAGCACTGGCCGATATGTCGTACAGTCTTTCCTTCTTCGCAATAACGCTTGTATAAGGCAATGAAAGTGCAAATACACATGGATGTTAGGGGATATGAGAACAATAAGAATAAAAAAAAAAGACAGGGTGCGCAGTGTGCTGTGGCTTTCTCAGCAGTATTTTATTTATAAAAGTTGTTATTATGTAGTCGGGCTTGGATATATAAGGATGAAGAAACACATACGAAATAAATCCTGGCAGGGTAGTAATACATCATGGAATGATGCAAGACTGCCTTCGTGCTTGCAGCAAAAAAAAAAAAAAAAAAATTTACCCAATAGCCCATTTTCTACCATGCCCTGCTTTTATCCTAACCCCGTCAATCAATTGAGTTTGAAATTGTTCTCTTCCCTTCAAAAAAAAATATATACAATGGGAGTAAGCTCATACATTTTCACGGGAGAAATTCGGTGTGAATAGAGATTTTAGTTTTTTTTTTAAATAAAAATTTTGGTATTCAAAAGGGAAACCTTTTGACAGCATGGCTGCCCCAACCCTATGGAAATGAATGGAACAAATGTGTAAAATTACCACAAAGTTACTACAGAATCTGCAGTGCTTCAGAGAAGAGATTTATTTTTTTTTAGATCTGAAATTCACTGCAAATTTCCCTCAGCTCTTTACAGTGTTATTGATTTAGAAATCTTTAAGCCCCTTTTTACAATTAGGTAGATATGTTTTCGGGCGAAGGGAGACATTTCGCAAAAAAAAAAAAAATATTTCCCTTCCTGAATATGTTCACATGTGCTGTAATCTGTAATGTACTCCGTATAAAGGCTCAATCAGGGAGTGCGCTAATGGCGTTTGGAGCCACACAAGGTTGCCAAATATAAGAGAAACTTCCTGGAGCAAAGCTTTATAAGGACTTTTAGTCTAATTAGGGAATTTAATCCACCTACAAAAATAAAAGAATTAGGAGACAAAAGCAAAGTTTATTCGGCAAAGGTCAAGTCAGGAATTTACATAAAAATCACGAATACTAGATGAATAAGCGCGCATAACAAATAATGGGAGTGCAACTTGCACTGCAATAATCACCAATCATATGTATTATTAAATAACCATTGTTATGAATATTATTGGTCATAAATGGCAACGTTGTTTCCCCCACGAAAGGAGTAAGGAATTTGTTACAGTACATAACATACATACGAACATTTGGATGTGATATGTGTGCAAATGTAAGAAAATATGAGAGCTCTAATGTATTCATGTGGGAACTCTGCCTGCGTTGATTGTGGCCCATTTGGGTCAGGTCGTGCCTGGTAGAATACGATCGAACGTCCCAATTTCTTGGTTCTTTCATTTTTTTTTCTTTCTTTCATTTTTTGCAAGATTATTTTTCATGTGGTAGTGTGGGTGCTTGGAGATTCATTGTCATTTTGATGTTACTACATCCACACACGAAAATTGTTGGAGGGAAAAGGGTGTATTATCATCTCTTTTTGTTTACACCTACTTTTTTTTATTTTTTTTACACGCAGATTGCATTATTAAAATGTATAGACACAGGAGTTTTTATTAGGCCGGAAGGGTTTGTTGTTGCACATTCGTGCTCTCTCCGGTTGTTCGTAATGTGTAAATAAATGCGGAGAGGAAAAGAGTGAGAGAACGAGAGTGGTAATTATGGTGAAAGAATGCTATACGATCATCATGAAAGGGGAGGGAATACATCAAGTATATAGAATTAATGCATTATATGTATACATATGTATACGTGTATAAAGCACACATGCATGGATGGCGGCTCCGTATTGTCTCAAGTAAACAGTCTTTTTCTTATATCAAAAACAAGGCGGGTGTAGGTGGATGTAACAGACATTTTCCCTTTCAGGCGCAATTCACTACTTTCCTCATCCACAAAGGCCTTTATGAACACTTTGAAGACATTGCAAAAAAAAAAACATGAAGTATGGAGCACCATCAACAACCCGCTCACTATATTTTTCTCTCTCTCTCTTCATCATTTTCTCCCTTTCACTCTTTATTTTTTTTTCTCTCTCTCTCGTTCATTATGTAAGAGGTTACCCAAATATTTTGGCTACTATTCAATAAAAATATATGGACTTTTAATGGAAACTGAGAGAAACCAGGATCTGCCTTCTCAAGGGGGGATAGACAGGTATTATTATAATTATTGGGCCAAAGAGCATTTCCATTTGGAGTGGAATAGATCATTTTTAAGGATGCTCTCACTTTAATTAGGAGTGCATTCCTTCCTCTTGCTATTTTTCTCATTCTCTTTCTCTCTCTCTCTCATCCATTTGATTACAAAATGAATTCATCCAATCTTTCCTAAGGATGCATGTGAATGGCTCACTTTTTTTCCCACTCGCAGGTTTATAATGCTTTTTTGGAGCGTTAGAGAAAGAGAGATAGAGAGAGAGAGAGAAAGAGGGAGAGAAAGAGAGAGAGAAAGAGAGAGAGAGTAATGTGTGAGTGCCATTAGTGGAACTCTGGGATTAATAATTCCCTCCCTTGATTGCCTCCTGGCAATTCTTTTCAATTGATTTCCTCACACACACACACATTAAAAGATTTGCACATAATAAAAAAAAAATACGCGATCTTCCCTTTTCTCTTCATGGACTCAAACGGAAATGGACCCACAAATAGACTTGAATGAAGGCAAATAGATTTTTTTTTCTCTTCGAATTTAATTTCCAAAATGTGAGTCCTAGTTTTTTATTGGAGGTTTCAAGAGGTTCATTGACAGATCATGAGAAAATATTATATGCATAACTCGTTAAGAAATCGCAATTAGTGCCCCTCCATTGACTTTGCTGATAATACAAAAAAATAGGGAATTTTGATGCGCAGATTCCCGTGAACGAGAGAAAATCATAAAGATCACATAGAATCGTATGTAATCATTTGTGTACCATGTGTGGACAGAGTTAAAATGCATTTGAGTACAGAAAAAAAAGGTAGGCAATTTTTATGGGTTGGACCATTTAATGTGCCGTACTTATGGAAAGGAGGATAATTTTGTATTTGGGGCAAAAATCTCTTTCGTTGTTCCTTTTTCCTTCTCTTGTTATATAATTGAAAAGTCCATATGACATGAGAGTGCTTTCAGCATGGATGATTATCCCAAGTAACGCAAAATGGAATAACAAATTGTATTTCCTCAGTTCTCTCCCTTTCCATTCTCCCTCAACTCTCCCTCTGTCAATCTCTCTCATTCCTCCGGTCGTCCTTTGATTTCGGCCTACCCCTTTTTTTTCTGTCCCATGTTTTTTTTTTGGCGTAGGTTTTTGGTGTGCTACACACATTTAACTTTCCGCTCCCCTTTCTACTACAAACATCAACCTTTGCATCCACCTTCCGAATGAGGAGTAAGGAGAGACATTGAATCCACAGTTGATTTCCCTTCTCCGTGAATAAAATAACATAGGAAAAGCCATGGGATATGTCACGCGATGAAATGTGAACCCTTTCCTCCCTTTTTGACATCAACAAATTTCAACTATACAGCGCACAAGAGTCCTTTAGAACATCCAATCTCCCATATAACATACTTTATTACGCGAGTCAGTACAAGAAGCACTTGACCAATCAAGTCCGTGCCAGCTCAAGGAAGAGTATTATAACATGACCAATTATATCTATATCATGTCCAAGTGTATACGGCTGTAGTATAAGGTATATATCCAGTTGAAGAGGTACTAATCAGAGACATTTGATGGGTCCATCCTTTTGTTATGCGTGTCTTGGAGGAAGTGAATGACGAGAGTTGAAATTGGCTCAGATTTGCCCTTCTCTTTTATTAATTCCCCCCCCCTATAATGCACATGTATGAATTTGGATTATTTGATGAAGCGTACAAAATAGATGAATACTACCAAATAAATAAGTTTTCTAATAAAGCCTTGTAGGTCCTCCGGCCAAAAGGGGAGTTGAAGCATGTTTTGAGAGAGAAAAAGAGAGAGAGATGTGGTGCAAATTGAAATATTGCCCCGAATTCAGACAGTGAGACCCAAAAGTCAAGGGTTGGGCAATAATAATAACGAATACAAGAGGAGAGGAAGTTTTGTGGCAGAAAATTTTAGGGAGCAAGATTTTTCTGTAAAAGGGTCCTAAAATTTTAATTTAATTCCCTCCTATCATCATCCCACGTGAGCCTAACAAAGCATCGATTCTGACATGAAAATGGCCACCCCGCAATTTGAAACAGTTGAGTGGAAATTAATCTGGAAAGGACATAATTCGTTAATAGTTTCCCTTCTACATTTGTACAACATGCGAAAGACTTTGTGAATTTTACTGGGAATATGTGATGCAAATTTTTTTTAGTGGAAAAGGGAGTGAAATATTTTTTTTTTTTAGATCTTACATGACTTCAATTGCGTAACGTCATCATTTTGAGTGTAATCAGTGAGGTGTATAGAAAGGAGATGAGGAGCCTTATCATCTTTTCATTATGGAATGTAAAGGGAGCACAGATGAAACTGGCATGTGTTCCATATTGTTATTATGAGATTCCTCCAATTGCATATTGTTACTTCCCACATTCTCTCTCCCTTTCTTTCTCTTTTTCTGCACGTCTCCTACTTTTTCTCTCCATTTTTATTTCTCTTTTTCTCTCTTTCTTTCCATTTTTATTTCCTTTTCTCTCTCCATTTTTATTTTTCTCTCTTTCTCTCTCATTTGTTCCACATCTCTTGTTCATCTTCTGGTCCACTCTCTAATTTTTGCTCTATATTTCTCCTCATGTTTTTAGGCCGAAAATAACATTCTCCCATGCACTTTTTCTCCGCTCATAATTTTTTTTGTTTGAAATCTACACATTTTATACCGTTCATCCCCATTTTTTTTTTGGTATTGCCAAATAAGAAAATGTAACTATACATTCTCCTGAAGTGACATTCTCCTCACCCCCGAGGGCTCGTGTCCTTTTGCGTGGCTACAGAATCCATTAGAATTATGACTGTTGTTATTTTTATTGTTATGAGCATGAAGACAGCAGAATTGAGAAAGAGAACGGAAGCTCCCGGTCACCTAGAAAAAAAAAAAGAAGGAGCAAATCCTGAGCAATTGGGACTAGCTAACATTCACTTTAATATTCTCTCATGCACTCACTCATTCATTCATTCATTCAAAGAGCTGGCTCATTACTATCATTATGTGGGAATGTGTCTCCGCTAAAACTTTTACAAGGTTTCAAGATACCATTTTTTTTAAAGCTATATACTCCACACCAAATGCCTAAACTGCTCATATGAATAACAAGGAGAATAAAAAAGTACAAAAAAAAAAATCCTGAGGCTGTTAAGATAACATTTTTTTAGAGTCAATAATAAAGGTGGTAATTATTACAAGGTGTACTATGTAAATTATATGGAAAGCGAAAGTTTTTTTTATGTGATTAAACAATGGAATATCATGTCATACATGATCTGTTATATGAGCATAACACGAACTTTGAGGGGGAAAAATGGTTTGGCACACAAAGGACTAAGGGAGATGCGGAGACCTGTCCACCCCCTCCAAGGAATACAGGGTTGTATACATACAGATATTTGGGTGCATTACACACATGGCCTTGATGGTGGTTTAATGGTTGGCTGTATACAATTATCAGTATTAGGACTGTTATTAGTTCAAGAGACAAAGTATGTGAGGACGGGAGAGGAAGAAAGAGGAAGAGGGGAGGGGGAGGGGGAGCAAGCCGTTTCTTGGCACCGTCCGTCCCTTTCAAGTCTCCCTATAAAGTGCGAGAGACTTTGATGTATGTCTACTTCAAGTGTGACTCCCAAGAGATTTGTGACTTCTCAATGGGATACGATTATTACAGACAATTTGTGCACCATGGTCACTAATGTTGGCAGGTGTCAGACTCCACAAGAAGGTGCGTTATTTTGGTGGTGATTTATTTTTGTCACTCAAGCTCCATTCCCCATTCATGAGACGTTCTCTCCATGGATTCAATGGCGCTTTAAACTCAAATGTTTTCTTCCACTTACACACACTCTCTCTCTCTCTCTCTCTCTCTCTTTCTCTCTTTCTCTCTCTTCTTTCTCTCGCGCCCTACCTCTCCCCTTCTCTCTCCTTATTTCTCTTTCTTTCTGTCATTCTCTCCTTATTTCTCTTTCTTTCTGTCATTCTCTCTCTCCTTACATTTTCTCTATTTCTCTCTTTCCTTACATTTTCTCTATTTCTCTCTTTCCTTACATTTTCTCTACTTCTCTCTTTCTTCTTATTTCTCTTTTTTTCTCTCTCGCTCCTTATTTCTTCTTTTTTCTCTGTACTCTCGTTAATTCTCTCTCTTTCTCTCCCATCTCTTTCTATCTCGCATTCTCTCTCTTTCTCTCTCATCTCTTTCTATCACGCATTCTCTCTTATTCTCTCTTTCTCGCTCCTTATCTCTCTCTACTTCTCTCTACTACGTTACTCTCTCTGTCTCTGGCTCTGTTGTCTCTTATAATAATACCTCTCGTTTGCTTGTCCTACTGTGTAATATGTACACATTTGCTCTCCTTTTCCTCTGTAATGTTGACCACTGCGTAATACATACATTTCTCCTTCACAGCACGTACTGAGAAAAATAAAAAGCATTTTAGCCATAATACCCTTGCTCCCCCTCCACAAATAAAACAAAAAAAGTGATGACATATTCTGACGACCGTTTACTGGCTACAGAGAAATAGGACGGGGAACAAGAGGTCGTAAATGGTAGCCGGTGATGATGATGATGAGTAGGAGTAGCGTAGAAGAAAGTGTTTTGTAAGTTTCTCTCTTTCTCTTCCTTTCGCTTTCCCTTTCTCTCTCTCTCTCTCTCTCTCTCTCTCTTTCTCTTTCTCGGAATGGTGTTAGTTTGGGAGGAAATGGGAGGAATAAAATTGTGTGAAGCTCTTCCTCTAGGACTAGTAAGAGCTTTATTGATAGTGTGATTGGGACTTGTAACATTGTTTGACTTGCAAGTACGTCGTTCCATTTAAGTGTCAATGTTTGCTCGACGAGACTTCTTTTATTTTATTATTTTATTTTGCAAAAAAAAAAGAGGAACTGGAAGGAAGGAAGAGTTGGAAGTCTTGGAATATGTTAAAGGTAGTTATAGCAAATATAAATGTATGGATCTGACTACGTAACCTGACATTAGTTTGAAAGGTACGCGTTGGGAATAATAAATGGCCTTGGGGAATGGGAATAATTTTTTTGGCCCCCTTTTTTTCTCCTTCTTCGTTTTCTTCATCTTCTTCTCTTCCGTCGAGTCAAACTACATGGAGAAATGCAATGAAAATGGAGCGGAAAATGGGAGAAAAGAGGAATAATTTCCCCCCATTTTTTTGGCAAACTCTTGCGGTTCTCTAGAGTTTTTTTCCCTTGGTTGGGGGTGGTTTTGTTGTTGGCCATATTTCACCCAAAACAGTTATTAAGTATTTGCTGAGGTGGCGATGGGGAAGGGAAATGTAAATTCACCCTTAAATTTCCCTTCCTCCCATTACTGGCTAAATGTTTTTTTGGAGGCGAGGGGAGACCGTTTTTTTTTTTTGGGAAGGATCATATCCAAAGAAAGACTAAGGGAAAATACGAGGAAGTTAAGGAAAAAAAATAGTGGAAAAAGCTCTTGATTTCAATTTGCTACGTGATGAAAGGGAATAACAAGGATCTGTGTATGACATAGTCCTTTTTGGAGCTGCTTCCCAGAATTTGTTTACACGGACTCCGTTTTTTCTTCGGATACAGATGGTCATATGAGAAGTGCTGAACGTATTGGTAGGAGATGCGGAGGCCGAAAGAGAGAAATAAAGAAAGAGACGAGGAGGGAGAAAGGGCGAGAGAGAGAGAGAAAGTATCCCCGACAAAACTTATTAGATTTTGGGGGAGAAAGCGACAAAAAAAGTCATGACCACTTAAAGGGCTAGCAATGGTCAGTGAACTGGAACTTTCCTTTTCATGGGACTCCAGGGATACATATAAAATATGGAGGTTTTTCCACACATAACAGCTATTTCTGTTGGCAATCCTCTACTCCTCTCCCCGGAGCTCTCTTCCCTCCCCATCCCCCTTTTTCTCGCCTTTTAAAACTTTTACAGGCTCTGGACTTGATGAAAATCCATGGATAATAACAGCACAAGGAACAACATGAGGGTATCCTTCCCAACTTTTTTTTTCTTTTTACCGGGCAATTCTCTACTTTTTTCCCGGGACTTCTGTATCCCAGGAAATACCCATATGCAAGGGAGGGTCGTTGAGGAAGATTGGGAGAGAGAGAGAGAGGCGAGAGAGAGAAGTGTAGCCAAAAACAATTTCTACTGTCCTCCACTTCCCTACACTAAAACGGTTAAAAGTCCCTTTTCTCACACCGCAACTTTCCATGGTTGTGCCTCGATAAAAACGGCTCTTACCTCCTATAACCCCTTTCAATGGGTCTCAAATAAAAATACAATCCATTTTATTTCTCACCCCTCCTTGACTTTCCACGTCTTGGAGATGACCCGTCTTTTTTTCTTGTTTTTTTTTTTTTTGTGGAGTAACTGCTTCCCTACCAATATTTATTTCCATCCCAAGAAATTATTCAATTCCGTGCCAACCAATGCTGCCCGGGTACGGGTGTAATCCATAATTATTATTATACCATCAACATGTACTCGGAATTATTGGCTTATTATTTCTATCCTATTATGCTATCATATTATTGCTTTTATATTATTGAATTTAATTTCAAATTGATGACAGAGTTACAAGAAAAAAAACTAAGAGTGTCAGAGAAATAGGGGGATGTAATGGAAAATTCACTCCTTTCCCTCCATTCTGATAACCATTAATGAATAATTATTTGTGATAGGAATGACTTTTTATCCATCAAATGAATGGGTTCATGCCATGAACATTTAAGAGCATCTTCCTCTATAAATAGTGTGTGGGGGTACGGAGGGAAAGGAGGAATTATAGGACAACTGGTATAAAAAAGAAGTTACTTTTTATTATTTTTCTTCGTCTTGTCTCATATCGTGACTCGCGCGCGTCTTCACCTTAATGATCTCTCTCTCTCTCTCTCTCTCTCTCTCAATAATTGCTGTGTAGCACTTCTTCGTATGATCGTTATTGCTTTTCCTTTAGACTCCCTTTCTCGCCTGACACCAATCGTCTCCTACGGTTGCAGACAATTACAACTGGGGTGTAGCGTCCTCCATTCCCAGTGCTTTACTATAGATATATGAGTGCAAAATAAATATAAAAAAAGGGCTTCTTTCATGATTTTTTTAATGAAAAGGTGCACACGGGAGCACCAGGACGCGTTTCTTGGACTTATCAACTTAGAAAAGGGATGGAGGGATAGTTCTTTATGATTTTTTTCATTGAACAACAACGACAACAACAACCAAGTTATTTGTTCTCTCTCTCTCTCTCTCTCTCCCTCTCTCAGACCTCTATAATTATTGAGCAGAGAGCACAGACAGTTCATTATGGGCTATTATACCTTCAAGTCATACGCACTCATCCACTTGTTCATGTGTTGGGAGCAAAGGCCATTGGCCCTATTAGTTGGATAAGAGACCATTTGACTTAAGTTGGTTGCTAGTAAAGGGGGGAAAAAAAACTTTTCATTTGTAGCCCGAAAAAAAAAATGACGTCGTTTTAGGGCCAGAAACTAGAGCGTACTAATTGATTTATTATCGTCAATAATTCCCGTCTCTCCCCTGCATTAGCTACCTCTTCTCCCAGGGTATTGATGGGGGAAAGGAGAAGGAATTAAGAGTATTTGGCATTTGGGCGTTTTCCCGTTTAAAATCCACTCATCAGCGCCCTCGCACACGCCATGGTGCTGGAAGGGTTAGGAAATGGGGAAAAGTACAAGTGACATTATCAGTAGAGAGACAAGAGGGAAGTGTGTGTAATTACGAAATACTACAGTAATGACTATGTAGTTGCTCCTGGGAGACAAAAGAGCCTTGTAAAAGGGAGAAAAATAACAGGCTTGTGTGGTTCGTAATCTCCCAGGATTGTTTCTTGCACCCACAACAATTCGCCAATGGAGTGTGTGGGAAATTTGGAAGTCATGTAACATGTAACTTAACCCAGTCACCCAAGCATGACTTTAGAGGTCAGTTGGTTAAGAGTAGCAAAAATCCTCTCTTCACTTCCTTTCCCTAAAAAAAATTGTTCTCACACCAGAAAAAAAAAGTTCAAAGTCTTAATTTATACTCATTCAAACTGCACGATTCCATACCATAGAATTGTATATGTAGATACATAATCTGGCGAAAGAGGAAGGTCAATTAATACTTTGTATTGTGACACAGAATCAGACATCACCAAAACACCACCAAAGCTCTTCTCCCAACATTTCTGGGTAATGTAAATCCCATAAGAAACCAGATGGATGGGGTGCAGTGGGTGGACAAATGGTCATTGTTCGCGGCACAGTAGAAACGTACTCGTAATTTGGGATTGCGTGTACAATTGTTTCCTTTTGTCATTGTTGCGTAGAAGAACATGGGAACTTTTTTATTTTTGGGAGTAATTAATTTTATGTACTTTTCCTTTTAATTCCTGATTTAAATCTTGACATTTGTGAGTAAGTAGTAGCCTGGGGGTAGGCCAGGGCAAGATTCATGGGAGATCTCGGCATGATGAGCACATTTCTAAGACTGTTTTAACACTTTTAAGGTTAATTTTTATGTAGAACCTGAGGGCGGAAAGTGAGAAAGAGTTAGAGAGAGAGAGAAAGAGAGAGAGAGACTCTGAAGGGGAACCTGTACAAGGATAGTTACGGTAATCATGATATAAAGAGTAATAGTAATACAAAGATACGTGTATAATAGACAATAATAATCGTCCTCCTGAGGAGAATATATAATATACATATGCATGCACATGAATATGCATAAAAAACATGAGTAATAATAATGATACTTGATTTTTTTTATATACAGGAGACAATGTAAATAATGCATAGACTATTTTGCAATGTGTGTATGGTCATGCAAAATAGAATTTTGTACAAATAAAGTATATGTCTCTCTCTGTCTCTTTCTCCATATTATGGACGGGAGGTGGGAGGAGGTTTGTGTTCAGACTTCAGTTCTAGACACACAAATTACATGGTACAAATATACATATGTATGTATACATTACGTACATACATAAGCCCCTGTCCATCTCCGAAGAGCTACTTGTGTGCGAGGTAAAGTATAAGAATGATATGGCAATGCGATTTTCTTTTCAGCTTTTCTAACCTTCGCACATCCTTCAGGGAAGAAAGTCGCATGAGACTCTTCCAATGTGTTTACAATATGTACACACACAAACAGAGTAAAATACAAAAAAAAAAAACATAGTCATAAATAATGTGGAAACATTAATATACGTGAACCTAGAGAATTATCCTTTTTTATTTTAATCCTTCGTATAACTCTCAGTGTTACACAGAATAATGGGTAGGTTTTTTTCTCTCTATATCATCTTTTTGTGTCTTCTTTCATACATGACCAAAAACTGCATTGCCTTCACCTAGTAGATACATAAGGGGGTGTCCGGTCTCAGACATGTCCACCTTAGAATAGTAAAAAAAAAAAAAAGACTTCAAGTATATGAGCGACATGGCCCAGGTATTTATTTAACCATTGGCATAATAAGAAGCTACCATACTAATGTATGGATCCTCCCATTGTACTTTCATCCTATGCACTTTGTTCTTCATTTAACTTAATGACTTGGATCTGTACGAGAGAGAGAGAGAAAGAGGGAGAGTTAAGGGCGTCATTTATCATTTTTTAACACGGCTTTTGAGATGAACTCGCGTCTCTCATTCTCTTTTTTTGCTTCGTCTCCCTTCTCTCTCTCTCTATCTCTCTCTCTTTCACCTTCTTTCAAGGCCAAGATTGAATTGATTATTGTTGAGGGAACATGACACAAATAAGCATACACATGTGTAATGCTCACCCTGATAATGATTGTGGTGATGTTCATGGCATGCCTCACCAGATGCTCCATGTGACAAGTGAAATTCTTCCTTCTCAGCTATTCGTATTATGATTATTATTGACTTTTGGCTTGTGCACAATCAAATCACAAAATTTCGGAAATACGCAAGTATTAATTTATTGAAAGAAACTCAGGCAATAGACAAGATTCATACGGTGGCTCCTGTTGATTGGAGCGTGGCTTCAGTCATTGCCCATTAATTATTAATTTATTCAAAGTATCTATAATTTTTGGTGTTTTTTAAAGTGTTCCAAATTTTAAATCACTTGGTTCAATATTTAAAGTTAGATTTAGAGATGTAACTACTCTGTTTTTGTGAGGTGATTTGTCCGTGGAACAATGAAAGTAATCATTTTTTATTGTTGCAACGAACCCCAGCTCACACTGCCTATTAATTTGCACATTTTTTTGAGGAATTACATCTTAGGATTTACACACATCTGGGCAACAAACCAACAAACATCACACAGTTCGCACGTATAACATCCCCGGTGTCCCAGGCCACCAATAGTAATTATTCCTATTATTAGAGCCACAATGTGGACGATACCATCATTACTACTTCATCCAAATTGGGCTTTCCCATAACGAGTGGAATAGGTATTTACATTATGCGTTTGAAGGCATGGAAATATTTCTCTTCCAGGCTGTTTTTTTTTATGCAAACGTGATAAATTGTGTACATATAATTATTTTATATTTTCCTTTCCTCAGCATTACAGTTTTCGACCTACATTAAAGATTAAGGGCATTCAGCGTGCATAAAGAAGGAACCCTAAAATCGTTGATTGCTCCCAATTTGCTCCGGAGCCCAAGAAAAAAGACAATGCCACCTCGTTTAATTAAGTACACTCTCAACGGAGCTCTTGTTACACAGTCCTGGTTGTTCATTGGGAAAGAAGATGCCGTAGAAGGGAAAATGCGTGATTGTGGCCACTTCTATTGTGATGAGGCCTGTGCCGTAAATAATAATTTGCCAGGGGGATCACCTACGTGAAATAGGTCCATCATTCGCTTTCATTGAAACTGGTGGACTTTGTTGAGGTTGAAGTGAAAAGAAAGAATTGATATTTGTGTCATTTTTTCTCTTCACTCTTGACTTGCAAATTTTTAGTGTGAGGAATAATGTGCAGGAAGAAGGGATGGGGTGGAGGTCTACTTTTGTCACCCTGGGCTGGGGTGGAGGATATTTGGAGGAACAATACCGAGGGTGACTTTCAGGTTGTCTCGCAGGAGACAGATAGAAGAGAGAGAGAGAGAGAGAGAGAAAGAGAGAGAGAAAGAGAGAAAGAAAGAGAGAGA
>JAQGBT010003202.1:0-20474 GCA_034698585.1 Disparrhopalites patrizii | reverse complement strand
GAAAAGGGGGGAACCGAAAAAAAAGAGATAACCAAGAAAAGGAGGGAACCGAAAAAAAAGAGATAACCAAGAAAAGGAGGGAACCAAAAAGAAGAGATAACCAAGAAAAGGAGGGAACCGAAAAAAAAGAGATAACCAAGAAATTGAGGGAACCGAAAAAAAAGAGATAACCAAGAAAAGGGGGGAACCGAAAAAAAAGAGATAACCAAGAAAAGGAGGGAACCGAAAAAAAAGAGATAACCAAGAAAAGGAGGGAACCAAAAAGAAGAGATAACCAAGAAAAGGAGGGAACCGAAAAAAAAGGGATAACCAAGAAAAGGAGGGAACCAAAAAGAAGAGATAACCAAGAAAAGGAGGGAACCGAAAAGAAGAGATAACCAAGAAAAGGAGGGAACCGAAAAAAAAGAGATAACCAAGAAAAGGGGGGAACCGAAAAAAAAAGAGATAACCAAGAAAAAGAGGGAACCAAAAAGAAGAGATAACCAAGAAAAGGAGGGAACCGAAAAAAAGAAGACATAAAAGGGAAGCTAGAAACGAGGAAAAATGAAGAAATCAGAGACGGAGCGAAATGGAGAGAAAGAGATTAGGGATGGTGCTAAGAGGAAGACGAATGGGGTGAGAGACTAAAAAGGGAGGAGAGAGGGAGACATGAAAAAATAATGACATGGGGAGACAAGGAGAGGCTCGAGTGAGAGAAACGATGAAGACAAAAAAGGAGATATAATAGTGGGAGTGCAGGAGGAAGAGCGGGTTAAATACTCATATGGGAACTATAATTTTATCGTCGCACACAAATTGTCCAGCCATTACACGTGCTCCAATTTTTTTTTAAACACACCCGCTCGTACAGCTAGTGAAAGGGAAACATTTGTAATGAAACCAAGAGCCATCACAACTGTTTTTAATATGCAAGAATCTCAAGGAAACAAAAAAAAATTGGACCATCTCATCTCATTTATTTTTTTCCCCTTTCACAAAAGCTTGTTCAAGAACAAGCAGAGTGTAAAATGGTTTACAAGTTACAGTATTAAGTAATAATAATA
Source organism: Disparrhopalites patrizii (assembly GCA_034698585.1). Classification (NCBI taxonomy): domain Eukaryota; kingdom Metazoa; phylum Arthropoda; class Collembola; order Symphypleona; family Sminthuridae; genus Disparrhopalites; species Disparrhopalites patrizii. The sequence goes on along the minus strand of JAQGBT010003202.1, from coordinate 19,431 downwards.
TTCATAACGTCCCCGAATATTAGAGATTTATTCACACGAGCAAAAGATTTTCGTTAGATTTGAGAATCCTTAAAGGACACTCTATTCTATTGGCTTGAGGCTATTTCTTGTTTGGGAGTACCTATAGACATACATATTTTACAAATAGTTCCATGAGATGCTTTTAATATGTTACGATTTATGCACCAAAAATTGACACGTGGAAGGAGTCAGATGGAAAAGATATTGTCCCTCATGCTTGCAACAACGAAATGGTTGGGTTATAATCAAATTATTAAACCCACTCCATGTTCTCTCTTGTCAAAGAAATGTTAACCTCATTAGAGCCATTCTGATTGTATCGTGCAAATGGGAGAGAAACATTTTGGGGAATGTAAGTTCTGTTAAGTAATAAAATCACCATCAAAAACCCTCGTGTCTGCCTACCCCCGCACTCTTATGTAGTAAATGGGGAGAAAAACCACAAGTACCATCAAAGATAAAAAATAAAATAAAAGAAACCTGAGAGACAGAATGGAGACTCATCTGTCTCTTTCTCCACTTCCCCCGCCTCTCACAATCATTTTATTCCTCGTTAATAGAGGAACATCGTGTGAAGAAGTCAAAAGAGAGAAATATACGGCTCATACCCACCATTGAGGAATATGTTTCCCCAAACAGTCTGATTAAACTTTCAATAACTGAACGGGCAAATTTCTTTCATAGGTATATAATGTTGAGATAAAAAAGAATCATGTCTCAAAAAAAGGGAGAGCGTCGGAGTTGCTAAAATATTCAATCTCCTCTGGAATGAACAAACATGGTACGGAATTTTCTATGAATACAAAAAATACGTTGTGAGAAATTTGCTATGACTTCCCCATGACTCCTTGTATTTCCCCTTTCTCCCATAATTTCCCTCTTTCTCCCCCGCCAAAAATCATATAAAGAGAAATTTTTATTCAATTTTTATGGCATTAGATTCACTCTCCTAATGACATTAATAATTGTTTTAAGAGGGTTAATACTAAAATAAATACGTATTTACGTATACGAAAATTGAATTTACGTATATACATAATTGTATGTATATGCAAAGGAAATACAGCCTCGGCACATGACATATGAAATAATTCACAAAAGGGAGAATTTCAAGAATTTTCCTCCTGAGAGTAAAAACTTGTACGAAAATGTGTTTCCCTCTGTGCGTACGGAAAAGCTGTAAAAAAACAAATATGCACCCAGGAATACATGCATACATGCGTAGGGCTTAAATGTTTGAATGTGTATGTATATCTATATCGGTGTGAAATGTTAATTTACATGTATATATGCATATCATGTTCAATATGTATAAACGTTATACATATGGGGGCAAAGGAAATATTCAACCGCATTTTCCTCGTCCTCCTTTGCATTGCTGTGTGCGTGAACCGAGTTTTCTTGTTGATTTTGCCGTTAGTGCGTGCACATACACACGCATATGTATTTGGAGTCGGAGGCGGAGGAGGATGAAGTAAAAAAGACTTCTTTATACATGGGAGGGAGATGAGATGGTGGCAGGAGGGGTATGTGAGTAAAAGGAGGAGGATAAAGAGGAGGAGAAAAATTACAAGATAAAAAAAAACCCAAGTCAAACACACGAGTGAAGGGAAGCTCCATACAACGACTATTAATGTGTTACAAAGAAAATTGAGCTGGGTATATGTAAGTACCCGCCAGAAAATTTCGCGGGTTGTGGTACAGGGAGAAATAGGAGGGTAAAGAAAAATAAAATCCTGGCTCAAAGTGTGTAATCGTCGAAGCTTTCGACTTATCTCATTCTTACTGCATTATCCGATTTCTATGTGTGTGTGGCATCGCCCCATAAAGTCATTTAATGCCACACACTCCACCCGCACTGATTTTCCCCGACGACTTTGACTCTCTTTACAACTGTACATATAGTCTAATACTACAATATACATATGTATATACATGTACATATATATGTATAATCTCCATTCATCTCGTAATGCTCCCTTCTTCCTCTATTTTTTTCGTACAACTTTCATTTGTCTATATCTATACGAAGATAAGCTCATATAGGAACCCAAAGTTTCATTGGGGCCGGGGAGTTTCCTGTAGGAAGTCCTGTAACAAGGGAAGGCCGAAGAGACAAACCGTTATATGGAGGGGAAATGAGGAGAGGGTGGAATACATTTGCAAACAACAATAATAAAAGTGCGTAAATGTAAATGCGTGCAGTGCCAACAACAACTTTATGATTGGGATGAGTTTTTTTTTTTCTCTCTCTCTCTCTCTCTCTGTCTCTTTCCCTTCTCTTCCAGTATCTAACCCTTTTTTTCTGGCTTTTCAAATCAGCATATGGGAACTTATGGGAATTTTCTATATTTTCATATTTTTTTTACTTTCTGCAATATAATATGCATGTGTATTATAGACACACTGTAAAAGGGCGATAAATAGACGGAGAGAGACGGGTGCCCGTTTCCTGTCAGGAAAAAAAAGAAGAATATTTTTTTATACGCGTTCTCACACACTCAGTTGATGTGAAAAATGTTGCAGTCACAAGTGGGAGCGTAAACGCTTCAACATAAGGGCACTGGAGATACCTCCACGTGTCAATGGATTTACGAAGCGCCTCCGATGAGTTCCTAGTCACCTCTCAGGAACCACCAGGCAGGCCATTTTTTTCCAAACAATTTAACTACCATTATGTATTTTGGTATTTTTTTTTGCCTACTCAAATTTTTTTTTTTTGTACAGCTGAAACATTTCCGTGTGAAGAAACAAGGAGATGTGCCTGCATGAAAAATGAAATATTGTCCTTTTTTTTCTACTCTCCCTCTCTACTCGTCTCTTTTTAATTGTGTGTACGTCAAATTGGAGATTGGTTGTAAAACAATTTCGTGAAATTATTTTTGACGCGCTATTCAAAGAGATCAATGCTTATGTGCATACGTACTTCCCAGGCAGAAAAAAAATTAAAAGAAAAGTCATACACACCCATTTTTGTTTCATTAACGGCACCGTCTGATGGAGCATCTCTCCGCCGTGTCTTATTTTGGCCAGCTCATGTTTACACAAGAACTTTCTAATTTTGACTACTCTCATAAGGTAGCACAGCGTGTGATTAACACTAACTGAAAAAAAAATAGAATACTCCATAGACTGACGATGATTTTAAGGCTCGACCAATGTGTTGCACAGTTCCCCGGAAAATGAATGTGGGTGGCAAAAGGAGGATGAATATGCATGTTTGTGCAAATTTCTTCGGCCCTAATGACTGTTTGTATACTTAAGCCTGAGAGGGTAGGCGTTATTTTATTTTAAATAAACAACATAAGGCAAAAAGGGTAACGAATGCACCCCCGTTTAATCACTTCTTCCCATCCCCTTTGATCTCCTACCATAAAAGCAATATACATACATTTAGAGCCATTCCTGTCACCATTTTAGTATTATGGACAGATTTTTGCAATCCTAATGGTGACCTTTGGAAACGCTGAGAATATTGCACTAGATAATGAGACCACCACGGAAGATGAAGCTAATTCAGTAGTATTGTTTTGCTTCAAACAAAATCCTTGGAACTTCAGAGCTTCCGGCACAGGTATACGAACAAATACTTACATTTCTGGGATGTGTTGCTAGAAATCCAGCTTTTGCCTTCGCGAACGATGTACAAATGACAAAAACAAATACTGTTTCGACCACGAAATGATGTTTTCCTCTGAAATCTTATGGCCGCGGGCATTTGGGATGCCGAAATGTCAGATACTTTACAGGGGAACTCATTGCCCGGAGTATGATTGCTCCTTTGCTTTGGACACTTTCTTTCGGTCATCCTAATTTTGTGACTGACATGGAGAAGTTATATCTACTAGAATCCTTTATTTACTAACAACATCATTTTATCCGCCGCAGGACACACGTGCATAAATCCGCAGAAAATGAGTCAATCAAATTGCGAGTATTTTTCGGAATACAAATAATTTCAAATTTTCCATGAACAAAATAATACATTTGTAATGAAACACCAGCGTCTGCCAACTGTCCCACGGTCATTTGTTAGAAATGTCCATGATGTCATGAAAGCAAATAGAGAGATTTGCATCAAAATTATTTACAGCATAGCCAATGAAGAATATTTGTATGCCCCTAGCATTGGGAAACTCTGTAACTATTCGAAAATTGAAAAACAACCATTCCCGTCTCAAAATTTTCCCATTCCATTAACTAAAAACAAAGAATTTCTTGGAAATTAAACACAGCGTCTTGTGAGCCACTCCAGAAATCGGATCCCCCATTTTATGCGTGTTAAAGAAGGTAAAAATAATTATAAGAAATGCTTAATTATTTAAGCTGACGCTTGCCTCTCATGAATTAGGCAGTTGCCGGCACGAGCCGAGGAATTTTAGGGGATGGGGAAAAATGAGGGAAATTCGTCTAAAAAAAGTGAAATCAAAGGAGATGAAACTGAAGAAGATGCTGTTGTTACGTATATTTACTCCCACTCTTCCCATATAAATTCATATGAAGAATTCTGGAATAACGTGTGGAGTATGGCAGATATTCCCTTGTGGACAATTCCACCGGATTTCTCCTCCTCTCGTTACTGCCCGTAAGTGATATCATCCTCCGATAAAAGGATGTGTTCATACATATGTATATGTTCTATGAAGGGTACACACTCAAACTGGGATAAGCCCGAATTTAGCGAAATCCTGATTTTCCCCGTGTTATATACTTATATCAAATGTATTCGGTTTATAAGTCACCTTTCATGGAGATAAGAAGCCAGAAGATTATCTTCAAAAATACCTACAAGTTAGTTTGTCCTTTACAATACATTATGAAGGACACCATCATCTTCCCTGTGCTAAAATGTTTGTTAAAAGAAAGGACTTGATCCGGTTTGAGCCTATATTTTTGCTATACATAATTATACATGCGTATATACATGAGAGAAACCATGTCCTTCGTCAAATTTCATCCTCCGCCCGCCCGGTCAGATCCAACACACCGGCACACGGCAACGGTTATCCGCTTGAGCGGTCCTCAAGTGTGCATGTGAATGCGTCAGTGCATAAATGAGCTCATGCTGGGAAATCTCGAGCAAGTTACTCAACTCGTAAATCATAAAGTGAAATGACTTTCTCTTTCATGATTCCCCCGGAAATTTTCTTTTCTGGGGGGATTCAATGTCCGCTTAATAAAATCCTCCAGAATACTTTTCTCTCATCTATACTTTGATGGATTGTAGCTTTTCTTTTAAGGAGGCTAGACTTATAGTTCCTGTTGACTTATGCATGAAAGAAACCGTGAGGAGAAAGGGAGGAAGGGGACACAAGTTTTGCACTTTTATCCCCGTTTCATGGCCTCAAACTTCCTATCTTCCCCTCCGAACATGCATAAATAGCGGGGAAACGATGGGAAAAGACTACGTTTTTTAGACTAACGTCCAGAGTATCTATAAGAGATGGGTGCTAGTGCGCATAGACGTGGCTAAATCAAAGAGTTGGACCAAACAGCCACCAATAAAGTGGTATCTACTTTGTCCTTACAATCTACTCTAAATATGTATCAAGATCTTCTCAACATCGCTAAGGGAGGTCGTGGACACCCTCGTTGGTACCAAAACAACGCAATCACCTTTACACAGCCATTTTGCACAAGAACAAAAAAAAGTGAATTTAAACACTTGAAAATCATAGGCAAATATCAAAGGAACAAGCAATGCATATGGTTGGTTGAGTTTTGCAAGTCTTTTGTAAAAAAAAAAAAAAAGATGCATTTTTTAGGGAAGGCACAACATTCCTGTGGTTGTGTGCCACCTTGATGATGATGAACTGGGAAGAAATGGGACACGCTCATCATGTCCATCATGAGCGAGGAACAATGGGCTTATCCCACTGTTTATCCTTAGATCTTAATTATTATGTGGTTACGCATCCACAGTCACAGTATAGGGTGTACCTGCCCCTCCATAAAAATCCACTACATAGCTTATAGGATAGTAACGTCATATTCCTGAATAATAGCCGTATTTCTTGGAATTTATATCTTCCCTCAAAATTGTTCGAAGGTCTGTATTGAAGGGGAGACTTGGAAATTAATATTAAGGGAGATTCATGAATAATGGAGGAAATCAATGCAGTGAGGTGAGAAATGACGGACAGGTGTATTTTAAACATGCATTAACACTTCCTCCACACATTCCCTTCCACCCACATCTCTCGGTGTCATAATGAGTCCAGGATTCCTGGGATTATTACTATATTAATGGGATTATTTGGAGAGAGAGAGAAAGTGAAAGAGAGACGGAGAATTACATTAAATACGGAGGTATAAGAAGACGGGTTGCTTACGTGTTAAAATTCAACCCTTGACGGCTGCTTCAAGATCCTGTGAAGGTGAGAGGATTGGTGTGATTTTTGTGGGTAGTCGGATGGTGTGGCGCAAAAAAGATGAGTCCGTGTGATACTCCCTTATAGAAATAATTGCCAAAAGTAATATGAGTTGGGGGGGGGAGATTTCCATACGACGACCATATACAAGTTGAAACGTCTAGACGGATGTGATTGAATTGAACTTAAAGGTTGAAGTAGAGCCGTAGGTGATTATAATCCAAGTGGAAAGATGTTGATGATGTTGAGCGCAAGGGGAAAAAATATATAATTTTTTTTTCTTCCCAAGAGAGGAAAGACACTTGAAAGTATACTTATAGGTATTTTTGTAGTCTATGTATTTTATAAGGAATTGTTCTGGTTCTTAAATCCAGCCTTCGTATACGGGAGGATTATGGAGCAAGTTGTCGGAGAAACAGTGAGTGGGCGGGTGCCAAGGAAAAGTTCAGCAATGAGCCTTTTTTTTGTCTTTTAGAATCACCCCGAAAAGAGTGTGAGCAACCCCCTTTTTTCTTGTTTTAACAAACACTGGAGAATCAAAGTCTTTGTCCTTTTTTTTCTCCCCTCTCGTCCTGTTTTATTAAACTTCCCCACACAGTCACTGGATTAGGCACAAATTATTATAATATAAAATCTAAATGTTCTTTTTGTCCTTCTCCTTAAAGACTAAAAAAAACTGTAACAAAGGATCTTAAATCCAGCAATCCATTTGGTACTTCAACTTTTGGTCTTGGTTCAAAGAAAAAAAAAAGGTACACGCACACACCACACAAATATATTTTTTCAAAAGAGGGGAATTGGAAGGAAGAAGGGAATCTCTGGCAGTCTCTTCTACTGCGGGGTTTGTCCTATTGTCTTCAATTCCAGAATTTACCGTCCTGCATTTAACCTACTCTTTTAACGGGGTTTTCCCCTTCCCCAGAATTGGAAGAACAAACTCCGTTTCCAAAAGGAGTGGGAGTTCCCTTCTACAAATGACTTAAGCAACCTTTTTCTAGGTTAAATGAAAAGAACGAGGAAAAAGTTCCTTTTTTTAAGTCAATTAGAGTCACGCTCAAATTTATGAGAAGCTTTACACCAACTGTACGACTCTCCTAACCCTTTCATACAACACTATTGCTCCGTCTTTTTTTTTATATCCATACAATTACAACAAAAGGGACAGACTGAGAGAGGAAATCGTGGGGAGGAGGAATATAGAAGTACTTTTGCTTTTTTTTCTCTCACTCTCTTTCTTTCTGTAACTCTTCGGGCGCTTTAAAAAACGGGGATTAGACACAACCAAAAGGAAGGAAGTCAAGTGAGGTTTATAAGCTTCACAGTTTTTTCTTTACCACCTCTGGGACTGACAAACTCAAGTGCCTATCCGTTGTCACTGTTGACTGAGCGAGTTCTTTCACTTGTGAAACTCGAATAATAATTCCACTCTCCCCCCTCAAAATGATGGTGTAGGTTGGTAAAGGAGAGGGACGAGGGAGAGCAAGTGGCTATACCAAAAGAGCGCACAATGCCCCAAAAGCATTCGCAAAATGTTGGTGAAGGTCTCTAATATTCTCTGTTCTTGATCCTTCTCCCTAACTCTTTTCTTCGTGTATATAATCTCACTTTTTTTCCTACACTGTGTATACCTGTAAAAAAAAATGGGGAGTGATGCACAAATTAATACAGGATTGCAGAGGACTAGCTAAACAGGAAAGTCTTGTAATTTTTTTTACTATTTTTGTATTCAAAAAAAAAATCGGAAGTCACTTTAACTCTAGGATGAATGGAGATCTCTGTGGGGGGGGGAATAATTTTTGTTAAAATAAAAATTGAAATTAAGACAGAGGAAAAGAAGAGGATTTGGGAGAGTAAAACACTGCGGGATTTGAAAGTCTGACTTTTGAGGAGTTTGTTTTTGTCGTCTGTTTTCTGAGGAGAACCAAAGAACTGTGGTGAGTCTCTCACAGCCTCCCGAGGAATACGGCCGAAGGACGCTCCAACCCAAGAACATATACGAGGAGGAGGCTTTGTGGGAAGGCAGGAGAGTCAGGCGGAAGACCAACACGTGCACAGAAGATGCCTGGTGCCGATTTCGGTGGGAGTTCTCTTTTTTCCCCTGCCCAAGCTTCCATGTGTTTTCCTATCCTTCCATTTCCATTCAAAGTCCCTTGTAGAGCACACCTTTTCCACCTGAAATGTCTAACTTTGCCCCAGGAGGAGCTTTCCAGGAAAAAAAGGGGATTTTCTCATTGTTCATACCTTTTTATTTAGTTGCAAATTTGATATTTACATACAAGCACGGGTTACAAATATTTGGAGTTGATTCGATCCCCCGCAAAAATCCATATTCACTCTTACTGAATCAACAAAAGCATATGAAGACAATGGTGCTAAAATGGCTTAAGTCCATTTTGATGCAGTTTTGAAGAGAAATGGAAATATGTATATAGTTCATATTGTAACATTTATAGTGTAACGTTCAACGTAACGTTCATAGTATAGTGTTCAACGTAACGTTCATAGTGTAGTGTTCAACGTAACGTTCATAGTGTAGCGTTCAACGTAACGTTCATAGGGTAGCGTTCAACGTAACGTTCGTAATGTAACGTTCAACGTAACGTTCGTAGTGTAACGTTCATAGTGTAGCGTTCAACGTAACGTTCGTAGTGTAACGTTCAACGTAACGTTCGTAGTGTAACGTTCAACGTAACGTTCGTAGTGTAGCGTTCAACGTAACGTTCGTAGTGTAACATTCAACGTAACGTTCGTAGTGTAGCGTTCAACGTAACGTTCAAAGTGTGTTGTAATGGAGAAATTACAATTTGGGGAATTCTTTTTGAAATATATTCCCTTCAACCTGAAAACTCTCAAAAAAAGTGTGAAAAAAGCTGAAGTCAAATTGTCAAATGCATTCGTTTTATAAAAGTTTCCATTTTAAAAAAATTTGGACTGTTTGAACCGTTTTGGAATTATTTTCATATGTCAGTATGACTTTTATTGTGGAATTACCTAGCTAAGAAGGTATCATCAAAATCCGGGTACGAAAAATAAGCTGTGACGATTTGTCAGAATTAATATATAATTTGTCAGTTTTTTGTCTGAAATAAAAAATATTGTGAGATAGCACGGTAGCAGACTTAAAAAACGAAATCCGTAGTTTAATACAGACATTTAGGGCGAATTCAGTACAAAACGTGTCATGGCTTGTCTTAAGCACGTGGAGTCAAGTCAGGTCAAGTTCCAGCCTTGCAAAACAAGTTCAAGCTTCAAACAAATTTAATTAAAAATTATTTTTTCCAAAGTTTAACCAAACATTTTCCAAGAAAATATTTGAAAGTGGCGCAGCAATACAGCAAAAATGTAGGGTTTCTTGAAGATTCCTTGCACAAATGGGACAGAATCAATTTTCCGAAAAAAAGATGCTTCAAACAACGGTGGCATCTGTCTTTCAATGGAACATATTCATTTTGAACAGTAGTTGGCACCATGGGCATAAACGAAGTTCAAGAAATAAGTGTAACATTTTACGTATGGACAACAAAATTCTGCAAGGGCTGTCTTTTCCCGTATTTGATGACTGGGCATGCACTAGATAAAATATGAAATCGGGAGGTAAACTATATGAAAGTTCAGATATTATACCACTGTGCCAATTGCCACCTTTTTGTGCAGGTAACAAAATTCAAATGACTACACATGTCTTGTAAATCCCGCTTCATCTTTCTAGAAGGAGTGATCTGAATTATTAGTTTATTTGAATAAGGCAGACCCACAAAATCGGGAAGAAGGATAATGACACGAAAATGAAGGTGGAATCACACACATTCACTATTTAGCACCGTACAAATTGGGCTGAAATAGGGACAGGGAGGAGCAGGCGGTATTTAGAAGGGAGAAAGGAGAATAAATGGAAAAAACATACAGAGGTCATATTTTTTAGTGTCTGTGTGCAATGATACATGTTGGAATTGGTGTGTTTTGAGAGATGTGGGAACTCTCCTGTCAGCTATTTTGCGTGCCTATATAAATGCGTGCGTGTGTGCTCACGCAATGAATTGCTTTTTTTTTGTATTTATACTCTGTTCAGCTTAGCAGAAGTCTTGGGGGCTGTGGCAGGTTCACGAAACAGACCCTTCTTGGATCTGTTCACGCACAAACACACCAGGATCTTCAACGGACACGTTGAGAAAGACAAATGTTCCTCTCAATTAGAAAGATCACGGAGGAGGAAGCAAGAGCTAGAATCATCTCTCACACACCCAACAATTTGAAAATATCTTTGCAATTCGACTAGATCTTCGGGAGAAGCCTCACCAGCACGTGTCTTCCTCTGCCATTAAAGTTGGCCACACGATTAACTAGTCAATCTCTCTCTTTTTCTCTCTTTGTCGCTCTTTCTCCCTCTTTCTCTCTCTTTCTCCCTCTTTCTCTTCCTTCTCTCTCTTTCTCCTTCTTTTCTATCTTTCTCCCTTTCTCTTCCTTCTCTCTCTTTCTCTCCCTGATCTCTCTTTCTCCCTCTTCTCTCTCTTTCCTTCTCTTTCTTGCTCTATCTTTCTCTGTCTTGCTCCCTTTTTATATCTTTCTCTGTCTATCTCCCTCTTTATCTCTTTCTCCCGTTCGCTCTCTCTTTCTTCCTCTTTCTGCGTCAATCTCTCTCTCTCTTTCTCTACCTTTCTCTTTCTAAATCCCTGTCACTTTCTTCCTCTGTGCTGCAATATTTTTTTCTGACGAACGCTGTTTCCCACTTCCCCTCCATCTCTTTCTTCTGATTTCTCTTTTCACCTTCTTGGCGGCCATCTTTCCCTCTCTCTTTTTCTTCGTTTTTCTGTCTTGCTCCCTCTCTTTATCGCTAATTCTATGTATGTTTTTCCTTATTTTTCTCTCTGCCTCTTTCTCTTGTATCTCTGCTTCTTTCTCTTTTCTCTCACTCCTTCCTAATTATTGGCTTTCTTACTCTTTCTAATTTTTCTATCTTTCTCTCTTCTCGCTCCACTTTTTTTTACCGGTAGCTCTCACTCTTTCTCTCTATCTTTATCTCTGTAAGCCTGTCCTCTTTTTCGACTTTCTCTCTCCCACTTCTTCCCTTACATCGATAAGTCTTAATCTTCCTCTCTATCCTTCTCTATCACTCGTTTCTTCCTTCTTTCTACCGCTTTTCTTCTTGCCCTTTCTCCCTGTATCTTCTTTTATGTTTTGCTCCCTCTTTCGCCCTTCTCTTGCTTCTTATCTCTTTCGCTGTCTCTCGGTTGCTGCTTATCATATTTTTTCTTGCCCTTCCCATCCCTCTCTGTAACTGACTCTCACATATTCTAATCTCCTTGCCTTACTTTTTTTAAAGTCTCTCGGGATGGTATTAGCTCTTGGTGGACCGTGTGCGTAGTCGGTGACGCTCACTCATTGAGGAGCTTTTCTGTTTTGTCAATTGTAGTTTTCAAAATCCGCCATCAACCCTCCTGACAGCCTCTCTGAGAGCGGAAAGTCAGAGAGGACTTTTCGTATGGAAGAATGGAACCGTGTGACAGGTAAATAGGAATGAGTGCCACTTATAATTAATCTTTTGTTGCCCTCCGTCACCTCCTTCGTGCGTATAGGCCCTCTGCCATCTCCCTCACGAGTGCAGGTATGCCCATGTAGAATACTTATGGGCGTGCATAGCGTTTTGCAGCTTACCGTATGTTTCCCTAAACTCTAAACCGATATTTTTCCTAACTTTTGATTCCACCCAAACAGTAACAATGGGAAAAGCCTGTATTTCAATATTTTCAAATGACTTCTAACGCACACTGGTGTACCTTTTGTTGCATTCAAAATTTGGATTTGCAATTTAATTTGGATTAATTTGGTACTATTTATTTAGCTCCCTCTGACATTGCAATGCCACAAAATCCGAAAATATGCCTTAGCAATTCTGAAAGCATAACGTGACGGCCTTTGATCGGGCGACTGTTGATTTAGAGTCAAGTGAAACATACGGCCTATCCACACTCATGCATACTGCCACAAGCCCATAAATTCCAAATCAGTTTCCATTTTCGCCAACGAAATTCATACGCACTTCCCGAATCATCTCTCTCCCCTTCGCACACACACGGAGACTCACATACAGACGCAGATGGGAAATGAAATGGTGTGTATTATGAGTTGCTTACGCTCTTTAGGAGGATGAGATCATTAGAGAATGAGAGAAAAATTCCCCTCGAACCACGCTGTCACCACTTCCCGGGGCATATTTTCTGCTCTAAATGCATACAGCGAATCTACATTTTTTGGCCGGGTTTGCAGGGAGGAGGAGTTCCACCCTCCGAAATCAAATAAAAACCTTTGTCTTCCTCCTCCTAATTTTTCGGAGGTTCCCAGGAGCAATAGCAATAAAGCAATAGTTCCCCTATAAATCTTCACTTGGTTGTCATTAACGAAATGCCATTCTTCACATTTAAAACCCCTCTTTTGGTTCCTTCAACCCGCGTACGAAAGGTGAGTCGCATAGGAATAGGAGTAGCGGTATAGGATCGCCAAAGGAATACGAAGGGAACTGGGAAATAGGAAAGAACCAAAAGTCGAGGCAGAACCAATCAACAATTAAATTAATTAGTATTTATTCCAACCATATCTCATTCTTCCACCGCAATATGGAAAAAAAAAACTTCCGTGTGTGAATGCATTGACCATTTAGAGGCAATACATAAGCATTAAGAGTTGCTTGTATAGCCCAAGGAAAGGAAGGTCCAGGCAGACAATAAGTTACGTGTAATCCCTACATAAAATAAAGCAATTCGGGCTTGTGTATAGAAAGGTTTTTTGTCTTATTCTTACAATGATTTTTCTATATATGAAGTGATGTACTTTTGCAGAGTATTTGTTGCTGTACAATAATTGTTCATGTTGGGGGCGTCCTTGTGCATTGGCATTACAGGGAGAAATAATGAATTTACGGTATTTGGTTTGGGTTGAAGCCTCGTTAAATCCTCTTTTTTTTGCGTGGGTCGTTGAACAATAAGTAGATGTATCTTTTAGTTTTATCTTCCTCTCTATAGCCCAAGAACAATTTAATTAGCACTCTAAAAGTAGATAGGACTCTCTTTCGTACATTGTTTGATGTGCAGGTTGGATTATTTTTAGTCCCTGGTACACGTTTGTCCGTGTATTTATAGACACACATGGGAATAGCGGGATTAAAATCAATTCCTTCCACTTGTGAACTTTACGATGAACTCCCACCACCAACGTGCCAAAATTAACTTCACAAGTTTCAGGTCCAGGATAAATGTCACAGGATTTCATTTCCAAATCGGCATGTGATCCTGGGTGAAAATGCCCTTCAAACACTTGAACTTTCCTTTGACAACAGTCAATTAAATGGTCGGCAGTGACGTAGATAGCCTCAAATGGATCTAGATTGTACACAAAAACTCACATTTCGTACATTATCTGTTAAGGAAATGACGCCGTGAGGCCAGAAAAAGTGGGGAATACTTGTATTTAACACCTGTTTTGGTCTTGGCTTGAGCTCGCTTCAGAGACCATCCCATTTCCTTCTATTGCTATACATAAAAATGACTGTGAAAGAGCTTATCTACTTTATTCGCGGCTTTAACCTGTTTATGAGGACTTGGTGTTCTACAGGTACAAAGAAAACGTCACAACCAAATCCTCTGCCGGCTGAAAGTTGGTAGAAGTTTGTATCCTTTAAAAAATGGAGGGAAAAGCACCAAGTAAACACGTTTGCTACTTGTGACTGCTTGAACTTTGGCGAGCCATCAATGTATTAAATAAGTACTTTTATAACTGAAACCGAGGGCCGACAGTAATTAGCAGGTATTTACAAAAAAAAATTGAATGAACAAGTCTTTGAACGAGATAAGATGCACTTTTTTTATTAGGAGCTAAAGCTCTCACGTCCTGGGGGCTCCTTTGAAATTCTCCTAAAAGCATGGAGATTTTACCATATTAACAGGGACATAGACCGTTAATAGGACTAGGTCGTTAGAAATGGGTTAAAAAATGGTCTTAAAGGAGCATCTGAGGCAACAAAGAAGCTCATCATAGTGGCCCCAACGTTTGTCGGGCTTCTTCCTTCCGGTTAAACGAGTTCACTTAACTCCCCTGGACGTACGTGTTCATTAGGATACCAGAGATTTCTAGAATAGAATCAACCATTTGACCTGCTTAGTGACGGTAACCGGTAATAACTGGAGAGTAAATGGTTGGGTAGCCAGAGCTATTAAATGCCCAAAAATTAGGTTACGCATTATCCTTTACATTGTAAACTGTAACATTTATACGTTTATCCACATACACAGTGCAAAGTGAATGCACAAACAATTTCTACACAACCTTGTGGGTGGAAATGGGAACATTGACATCCAAGTAAACATTTGTAGGAGGTCATTCCCAAGAAAACATAAGCGGCTTATGGGTAAATTTGCTAATTTTAGCTGATAAAAATTAATCCTTTGTTTCCTTTTTTTAGTACCGTTGAGCTTTTTTTCCAGCTTGGGATATAAATACATATGAAGGAATTGGAAGAGCAGAAGACGGCAACGGGAAGGAAGGTCAATGATGCACAAAATAGATAAACAATAGAATTTATAATGAAGGCACAATGCTTGCAAACTTGTAAATATCTTACTAGGCGGTTTAATGGGAAAGTGAAGAACATAAAGGATCATTTGTAAACTGGCTGTAAAATTTGCAGAAGAATCAAATGCGAAATTCCTTGGAAAATTTTCTCCCGAAGCCAAAACCTGGAAGTCTGGAAATGGGATGTCCAATTACGGCAATTTTCAAGGTGGATTGACAGCGTAGGTGTTTTTTTTGAGACTCTATGTATTTCAGAGTAAATTGCGCCTTCTGTCCCTGCACGACCCTACTTCAACCTTTTGTAGATGAATTTTGCTTTCCAAGGAAATCAACAGGAATAAAAAAAAGTTTAGAAGGATCAAAGGTATATTTTTCCTTTTGTGTCCAATTTGCTCTTCTGCACTTGCTGTGCAGTCACATATTATTATACTTTCCCTTGCCAGCCCAGTGAGTTAGGAGTGATTTGCAGATGTTAATGAGCTCTCCTCAGTAATTGATGCGATGTACCCATTAATTTTCACTGGGGTGAAAATATGAAAAAATTAGGGGAGCGGTGAGATGAAAAGTGCTCATATTGTGTTCCCACATGTCAGTTGAGCATATAAAAAAATACAATGAAGATGTACGTACTTATTCGTATAGAGTATAGATGTACATATTGCAAAAAAATACATGGGAAAAATGGTCACCTAAAACCACATTGGCATAAATATGAAAAGGTGAATATTTTTACATAATACATGTCTGCCTGCCTTTGATCTTTTCTCGGGACAATAATTTTGGGATTCCGCAAGTACACTTGAGTATACTTTGCAAATATATGGAAGGGATTATCATTTGAAGAGCATTAGCACAATGGCTCAACTATTATTTGCATTATTCACCTTGACTCATCAAATTGGGAGCAGACAGCATGGATGTTCCTTCTGCCTTTATAATCAGCTCATCCTTCCACCTCCTTGATCCCAATATTGTTGACGTGTGCAAATTGTCTTGAATTCCTCCTAAATCTTTTCGACTTTTTTAAAAATTAATAGCTCCTTGCTGACTTTATGAGCATTTTTTTTTAATTACAAAAAAAAATCTTACAGAGAAGCAGGCTACTATTTGGCGTCAACAATGGTCATTAAAGGTTCATCTTCTCCATATTTGTCAGGGGATGAGTGTTGATGCATTCCATATGACATTCTCTTTCCACGCCGGAATGACTTCTTTGCCTTCTTTGAGCAGTCACCAATCTCATAAGGTTCCTCACATGGTGTTCCCAAGACCGAAAAAGTCGATTAAGATGCTCGTCTCTAATCTCCTGTCACATCTATAAGGGCGTATTAGAACTCCATTAATGTGTCTCAGCCCATGGATGTACAATATTTCACTGATTAATGTGATGAAAAACGTAGATTCCACAAAAATGTATGATTCTTCCTCCTAATGCGACTTTTCCTTTTCAGATGCTTTCCTTAATGCCTTCAATAATCATTCATTTGTAACTATTTCAGACACGTTCACATAAATTGGAAAAGATATTCCGGCATTCAACAATTTGAAGTGCACACGGGCGTAATTTTTACATAACGTATTTCGTCATCAAAGGTGTCCTTCAAATCAAACTATAAAATGACAATATGGTTTACTGGAAAGTTTGATTTGCCGGCCTGTGCCGTGGGAAAAAACAAGTTGCATAAACTGGTCGTAATAATAGTAGCAGTAATTACTGTTGCAATTATACTCTTCAACCGAATAACATCCACGTTTATAACGAAATGCATAGGTACATGTGTAATTGTGGTTTGAGAGCCTGTCAACAAAACTAAGATTTCTTCAAAACCCACAATGCGAGACTCCCTTGATTTCAATGTGAGACTCCATTGAGGCGTAGATGAACGGAAAAACATGTTATTGTAACTCATTTTCAGGAAATGTCATTAAGGGTGCAAAGAACAAGTATTTTTTTTCAGGAATTTAGGTAGATAATTAAAGACGGTTTGGGAATATTATGGCAGCCGTTCCGGAAATTTTTCTAACATTCATTTTTCTTCTCTACATTATTTCTCGACTTCTTTGGTTCGGAATAAGATGCTTTGCTGACGCAGTTTGACATTTACGGGGAAATTATACGACTCTTTTTTCACATTTTAAACTATATCCACTGTACATTTAACGAGCTTGTGTCAAGGGCAGCTACTACAGTGTCAATGAACCGAATTAATCATTCTCTTGAGCTTCCATTTTGAGTACGTAGTTAATGGCCTTTTTCAGAACTAATTGTGCTGCTTCCAGGAATAATATGCGAGGTTTTGCCACCGTTGCAGTACATCTCCTTCGAAAAGCCGATTTGCACGTTCGCATCCATTTCACCCCGAATTTTACCCGTGCTCAGAACTGCAAATTTTCTACCATGTTTGATCAAGTTTCATATTGCAAAATTATCCGCTCTTTCCCTGAAGCCGGTTGCGTACAAGTCAATTCTGGGGGGAAAACTAACAAATAAATATTTTCATTAAAGAATCAGCACGTTATGGAATACTTAAAGCCCTTGAAAGTTTGGTTAATAGAAGCTCAGTGCAAAACATGACGATGCAATCGAGAAATCGATATAAAAACGACCTTGTTTGTTTGTTTTAATTTCCGTAGGGATTTAAATACCATTATTGCTCTCCGGTGCATGCACGAGAGTATTCTATTACATAAAAAGGAAATTTCCTGGTTCTTCATTACAAAATGGGAGAAACAAGTTTGAAGGTCTCCGCGTGATGTTTTCCCCCTTGAAGAGATATTTCTACCGCTAAAATGTTTTGAGTATTCGCTCAGTCATCAGAAAAATAGTGCTTACGGAGTCTTTCTATTTGCATATATCTTCCACCAACCTCTCCATATTTTTTGTTTCCTTCCAGAGAAAAAGAAAACGAAGGAAACTCAAAAAGATGTTCTCCAATCAATTTTCGGGAAGTTCTGGGTATGAAACAGTATGGACATTACATGGTGTATCAAAAAAGTATTTATTTAGTAAATTCCCAACAACAAAAAAGTTTTTACGTAGTATGTATTCGTGCCCGAGTGTCTTCAGGTTTGCCTTGTAGTGGAATTATGTACTTATCGAACACAAATGAAACAAGTACGGAGGAAAGCAGAAATTGTATATTTTTTTAATTTATTTTTTTTCTTCATACAATACAAGGATGAATTGTGCAAGAAGGGGCATTAGAGGACAACACAAGGAATGTCTCTCAGAGAGAGAAAATGGCATTGAGAAAATATTTGTTCAAAGTATTCACTATTTTTTCTATTTTATTAAATTAAAAACGGTGTTTTCTTGAGTGAAGAAAGTCTTAAGGAGAAAATCCTTTGCTTTCCCGAAGCGGTGGAACTGGTTGGCCGCCAAGGCTTTTACATTTTTGGAATTTCTAGCTGCTTCTGGGAATATTAACATAGAATGCCGGAGGAGGGAGATTCGGAGGAAATTGTCGGCTCACGGACTTTGCTCCTTATTTGCCAGGGTGAAAGAAAAACCAAGGAAGTCATTCACGTCAATTATTATGTGACGGCAGCGTTCCATCCAAGCCTTCTTCATCCTCTTGTGTGAAACAATGGAGTGGGGGTGTGGATAGCATAGGAGTTAAATCTGATGTCGGTGTGTATATTCAAATAAGTAATGGTAGAAGGAAAAGTGCCGAAGGTAAGAAAAACTTCTTGCTTAATTGAAAATTTGTTCTTCCCGGTGAAGAACAACCTGGAGGAAAATGCGATGGCATTTTTTAGTTTTAATTCTACGAGCTTTCACCCAATTACTTATACCCTTCGTACATACTGGGAATCCCATGTCTGTGATCGTGTCAGTTGCACATTCTTGTCCATATGTATCTCCCGTAGAAATTCTCTCCGCCCGAATGAATCGAAAGTTCAAGAATTCCATGGAGGTAGAGGTTTCTCCGTAAACATGATTACATAAAGCTTTTCCGGTGGACTAGATTTTTTTGGGGGGAACCTATGGCTTACGTGTTTAGATGACGGAGGAAGGCTCTCGCCGTGCCGTTTCTGCGGTAACCGGTCTCATAAGAGGGCTTAGCCGCACCTTAAAGTGATCTGAAGAATTATCTGGAAAAATGCGGGATCCCGGAAGAGTTCTTAAGCATTCTGGAGTTCCCTCAAATGAAGTCTACTGTATCAATATGGTCTTTCAGGAATCTTAGCAACCTCAAAATCCCTGGGAAAAAATCAACATGGCCGTTCCACAAGTGTCAGCTGCTTTCTTCAAAGGCTACCACCGCAGCTCTCCTTTTATTTTCCATTGAAGAATTAATGAGATGAATATTCTTCCTCACGTGTTTTGATCATTTACACAATTTCATCGATTGAACCAGAACCTTCTAACAAGTAACATACGCCACATGTAAACCGCTTTTCGAGCTGATATTTTTTTCACAGATGCACCATGCACCACCGTGGATAATCACCAAATATATAAAACAATTGGGCC
>JAQGBT010003201.1:0-20478 GCA_034698585.1 Disparrhopalites patrizii | reverse complement strand
TAACCGTTATAGAGGAAGAGTTTAGTATTGAAATGGTCTCGGGGGGGTTTGTGAACAACGTTATAGTGCGAAAACCGTTATAAGGAGGTCCGTTATAGAGAGAATTGACTGTATATTGATGAAAATCATCTCAAACAAGAAAAAAGGCTCTCTTGCAAGCAGAATTTTACGGGGAATTGAGTGAATTTTATGGGCAGAAATCCCCTGTTATATACGAGCTTTAGTGATGAGATATAAAAGAGTCTTGTTTTTTAAGGCCACCCTGTACGAGAAACGTTCCAAATCAGTAAATTCGCTTTTGCTCCTTTGGACCGGAACTTGAAATGTGTACAGCACTTAATTTTCCATCCTTGGTTACCTTTTCCGTATTTATCAGCAAAAAGAGGATCCTCCACACTATACACTTTAGAAGTTACTATACATATTTACTAAATTTCCTCCCGACACAATAAACTTCGGAGACGAAAGAAGATGAATGGATGGAAAAAGTTGGGGAGGTTTTCGGAAATAGAAAAAAAAAAAAAATCCCCCCAAAATCCGGGGTTATAAGTCTTTTGTACGTAACAAAGTTTTTGTGAGTGCGAAGGAGAAAAAGAAGAATGAGGCCGTCTTTTTGGAGCTCCAATTTCCTTTCTTTTTACCCGAAAAAAAGGGAAAAAAGAGAGGAAGAATGATGCACATAAATTAAACCCACACACATTATTTAGCAATACACATTCTTCCTCTTTTTGGTTGGATTAGGTCAATAAGTTCTCTGAGCAGATTTTTTTTCTCTCTTTTTCTCCCTATAACGGACTTTCCAGGAGTCTTATACAATTATGGTCCGTATTTCGGAAGAGTTTCCTCATAATGACCTTCTTAAGTTATTAATACGATGATTAACCAAGTTCGACCCAGGGCTATGTCTTATATTGAAGCATGGGGAAAGTTCGTAAAGAATGTTATTAGATGGAACATTCGTAATTGAACATTTATCAATTGTTTTTGGACGAACTTCATGGCCTCAATTGGCCTCAATTGAATCCAGTAAAAATTGGTTTATTGATCAGTGATTTATTATTTCGTTCTTTATAGCCGCCATTTTGAGACGGGGCTCTGTCCGACCGTCCATGGCGGTGATTCATCAGAAGGGGAAGATGACGATGAAGGACCGGAAATTGTTGTGGATGATCTTCGTCATCTTTGGCACTTTTGTCCTCTGCTACCTCCCAATTACTTTGGTCAAGGCCACACATAATAGTGACCGGCCGAGGCCCACCATCAATACCATTGCCTACGTCCTCATCTACGCCACGGTCTGCATCAATCCGTTCATCTACTGTTGTCTATCCACGGGTAAGCCTTTTTTCTATGTGTATAGTATTTTATATTTTATTATATTATAATTCAGTGAATGTGTCTGCTGTCTTAAATCGCCTAAATCCTTTCCTATGTATGTATATACTAAATCTTACCATTTAAATTCTTTAATCAAACCAGATCCATTGCTGTTCGCCAAAAGCATAAAATTTTAGACTTTAGACCATTCTGTGCTTTTGAAAATTGGATTTGGATACTTTAACGCAGATGTTCACACAAAAAAGCGTAAAAAGCGAAAAATGACATGCTGTAAATTATATATACATATGTATACATAATCTAGACAAATTTTTCACACGATGACGCACAGAATTAAAGTAATTTTGAGTCCAAAATCAGCATATTGTATTGAAATGCATAAAAAATACCCTAAATTGAAGGTATAAAATGCAATAAAGCAGAATTCTAGGATAAAAAAACAAATTTTTAGAGCATAATTTTTCGTAATAAAAAGTAAAAGTTGGCCAGAGATTGCGAAAATACTTTGATTCAAAATAGTAAATACAAATTACATTCGGCTTCTTGCAGTATTTTAATACACAAAATATAATAAATTATATTTTGAGTCTAATACAAAATACAAATTAAAAGTGCATACATCAGTAGCTGGCAATGTATTTAAATACGTATTTTAATTATAGAATACAAATAATTGTATTTAAACTACTCATTTTAAATACAAAATACAAATAAATGCATCTCAAATACGGATTTGAAATACAAATAAATGTATTTAAACTATTCATTTTAAATACAAAATACAAATAAATGCATCTCAAATACGGATTTGAAATACAAATAAATGCATCTCAAATACAGATTTGAAATACAAATAAATGTATTTAAACTACTCATTTTAAATACAAAATACAAATAAATGCATCTCAAATACGGATTTTAAATACAAATAAATGCATTTAAAATACGGATTTTAAATACAAATAAATACATTTAAAATAAATAGTAAATATTTATCCACTCATTTGTACTTTAGACCACAATCAGCGAATTAGAAATTCTTTTTTGCGTTGGTGCACTATTGCATTACAATACATACACAGCAAAATACTCCCGAAAATTCTCGTGTATTTAAATACAAATTACAAAATGAAAATACATGTAGAGAATAAATATATGCTTTTAAAAATACATATACAAAATTGTATTTTAAATACGTATTTCTTGTATCTTAAATCCGATGTATTTTGGCCATCTGTGAAGTTGGCTTGATTCACATATGTACATATATTGATGTAGATTACGTCAATCAATCCAAATCTCCTTAAAGATAGGCAAAAGAACGCTAAGAAATCAGTATGAGACCTCACCTGTATGTAGTGACAATGAACATAGATTACTCCTAAAATATCTGTTTAATAATAATAATTGTAATAATTTTTTTTTCTTCAAAAAACCATTTCAGAGTACCGGCAAGCGTACAAGAGCCTCATCCTCTGCAAGGCGGAATGGAATTTGAGTAGTCGGAGCAACAATTCAAATAAAACTTGAACATCATCAGTCATTTGGCCTCCTTCTCATTTTGAGGCCAAAGCGTTTTCACAAAATGCATTCTTTTGTGATTTTTTAAGTTTGTTTTTTACAACTTCTCCAGCTTTTTTCCCTCTCCAAAAAATCCTGGAAACCCCTGGACATATGGATGTTTTCCCGATTTTCAATTTTCGACAGTTCTCCCTTTCATAATGTTTATATACATACATACCTCGTAATATATAATTCCTGTGTAGGTACAGGACGATGTGTGTCCTTTATCAAGACTTTTATTTCAGAATTTGTCTAGTGTTTTAATCAAATATGTAGTTGTTGATGTATACATATGTATTTATATACATCGTTTTTAATTGCTTCTGTCGTAAATATAGTTTTAAAAAAGCAATTTCAACCTCCAGAGTTTTTTTCTCAATGACACTAATAATTATAAGATTATCCATGTGCATAGCTGTAGCTAATAATATGATGTGTTATAGTGCATCTCGTACAATATAGAATTAGTCCTACATTGTATTTCATTGATGTGTATACATATTTATATGTATTATATAGCATGTACGATAGAACTAGATTATGTGTATAAACTGAATCATAGTAAATACTAAATACATGACTGCACATTTCCCCCATAAAACTCCTAACTGGAAGCTCATTTCTCGTGTTAGATTTGATTTTTGATTTATTGAACTGCTTTCACCCTAAATAAAGGGGGGCAAGCTCTATTTAAGCAGCCAAGGATACAAATAACTTTTATGATCCCATAATAAATTGCTAGCTGAAGCACTAATAAATGTCTAATTTATGATACTATATGTATATACATGCATAAAATTATATTAGATATGTATATTGAATGCATGTGAAATGTGAATCCCACCTGGTGTACCTGGTCAGACATGAGTATGAATTATTTTTGAAAAAAAAAATTGAAAGAAATAATATAATTAAAGTAGAATGTCAAATCTTAATCATACATTGGTGCTTTCTCCCTGCCCACTTGGATTTATAATTGGAAGTAGTGACGTAGAATTATTTTCGGAGTGAGAATTATAAAGTTTGGCTGGCCATTTAAGTAATTGTGGTTCAGATAGAAGGGATGCGCATGCAAATGTAGATACCGAAATGTTAGATTAAAATCATTAGTAATCCAAAAAATATGTCGGAATTGTATTAAAATTATGCTCATGTGGATTCCCATTGCTTACCGAAATCCTGAGCAGGTTGGACGCCGGAGAGGTTTTTATTCACCTAGTTGTTGGTTTCTCCTGAGCTGAAGCTATACATCTGTAAGTATATACCGAAGCTAAAGCATTAACAAAATAATATATATAATAGTAGGTACACAGTATGCTTATAAATTCATATACGATACATGTACACATAATTAAATGCAATGTTAACAAACATTTTAAGTGCGTGTATTTGACAATGTCGATTTGACACCTTTCAGGGCAAAAAGCCTGTACCTAAAATGGTACTTTAATACTATTAATAGCACTTATAGCACTTTATGTAATGTTGTATGTTAATTTAATATTTTATTTACAAACCACAGCATGCTTTTACATGGGATATATATGTATAAAATAATTTCGAATAAAAAAATTTGAATTTTCACACTGTTTTTTTTACAATTTATTATCTTGCAGTCATATTTTCCAGGGATTTGCATAAAATATTCTGGCTTTATTCCGATAACATTTCCAATCACTTTTCAGCATCATTTTTGTACAAAAAAAATTATGTACGGATTATCAGACATCGGAAATCCCTTGTAATTTCTGTAGTATTTGGCTCAGGATTCTGGCACCGTCTCATTCAAACCGAGCTTGGGCAGGTATTCCTGCCAATGGATCTTCCCTGTCTGCTTGTTCACGCAGAAATTCATCATCTCGTCAATCTCTTCCTGGACAAAAGGCTCTCCTTCCCGCATGAGCAGATCTATAAAATCCAATATTATGACTTATTATAATCCAATAGCCACAAAATTACAATACACATCGTGCACAGCAATTATAGAAGCCTTTGGACGCCATTCGAATAATTTTGCTGTCCGATGTCCAGCAACACGGACGACTTCTATAATTTAACCCACCAAAGGCTCATACGGTCAAAGGTCAAAGGAACAATTTTCCCAAATAATTATGACAGCGAAGCGGCGATTTGTCATTACCTCGGATCTTCGCGGGATCCAGAAGACCCTTGTGGTCTTTGTCGATCAATTTAAATGCTCTTCGCAGTCGATCGTACGGAATGGGCTTGTACCTGAAGTCATAGGAAAAAAATTCAATTTGAACATTCTAATTAAATTATAAATAATGGAGATCCGCAAAAAAAAAAAATGGATATTTAACAACGACAATAAATAATATTTAAACTATAAAATCAGAATTGCAAGCATGAGAGCATGGCTAAAAGAGTGAAACTCACAAGACGTTATCGAAGATGATTTTGGTGACGTACGGAACAAAGCGGTCCATTTTCACGATTCCTTTCCCAGAAGATTCCTCTACATTCCGGATAATCTCTTCCACTTCCGCCTCCGTTGGATATAAATCTATATTTAAAATCGGAAATTACGCAAAAACGCTCAAAGTCGCCTTTTTTTTTGCACCAATATTCTTTTATTTCCATCCCATCCGTGTAAATTCTTCCCGAATTTGTAATGGCAATGTTACAATTTTTGAAAAAAAGTAAAATTAGAAGCAAACCTAAAGCCCGGACAATGGACCCAACCTCCCGGACATCCACGGCTCGTTTATTCCCTTGATCAAACAAATCAAAGACATCCACCACTTTCCGCCGGATTTCAACGATGTCCGGATCCCCGGAATCGGCAAACTTCTGCAATTCCGCCTCCTGCTCCTCAGTTCTCTCTGGAGGCTTGTCCAAACTCGCGTCCTTCAATTTCTTTTTTGAGGCGGCCGCGGACATTTTTCAAACTTTTTTCTTTTGGGAGGCACCGACAGGAGATTTTTTAATTGATTAATCCGTAAATTAATAAATAATCCGCTAATTTGCACAATAAAACAGTAATAAAGCTTCCAGCTGCAGAATGTGAATAGTTTATCTAAAAATGAAAGAAGATCCAATCTGGAATTATTCTGGTTTATATTCAAGTCACACAAATCCTTTAAGCACTATAATTACTAATTAATTAGGGCTTTTCACTAATTAATTTCCCACTTCCCACTGATATCTGTTAACGTTGGTCTTAACTGATAGCACTGATAACTTCCCGTAAAAACTCATCTCGACAAAGACTCGGACTCGACTAAATTTCGACTCATCTCATATTTTCTCCCTCGGAATTTTTGGTATCGATAAAACACGTGAAAATGACATGCGAGGAAATGCATGGGAAGAAATAGGCGAATCTTAATCAGCTGTAATCAATATCCTAAAAGCCAAAGCCGATCCGACGTCGACGTCCGAGCAACGGAAAAACGTTCAAATAACACTCAAAATAATGGACAATATTAAACTGCCCAAACTTCTTTTTCACCGTTAAAACGCACCTGCACCTGCTTTTCAACACCTTCTTGGAACAAAAAATTCCAGGTCAACTGGGCCTTTGGGGTCAACTTTAATAATTAAAAAACGTTCCCAGGTCTGTCGGTCAATATTTTTTCCGCAGGCGCCGTGGCGCCATCTATGAAGCAAAAAAGGAATTTGAGCCATAAATTTCTTAAGGTCTCCTTTGGATGCCGCGGCAACATGTCAACATGGACCTCATTCAATTTTATATGTAAAAAAGGTACAAAAAGTGTAAAAAAAAACTTTGGGAACTTCCTTTTTACCAATATAATTTCAAAAGAATCCGAACAAAAAATCTGTAAAAAAAAATAATTGTGCTCCACTGGAATGTTTAAATGTCAAATTTCTTAATTGGAAAGAAGATTAGTTTTTATATAGTCAATTAAATTCTTTGCAACACTAATCAGTTTTCCGTGCAATATTTGTTGAAAGGGTGAGGTCAAAGTGTGATTGTGATATTACATAATTTAAACATTTGTTTTGGTAATCAAGGGAAAACTCATGTGATGCGATTTTCCCGTTTTCAGTGAAGTATAAACATTGTTTGACGGAATAATAAATTATTTAAATTATTTGTTGATGTTAATCACAGTGTGTACAGTCATTTAGGTTAATTAGGATTAGGAGGAAGTTCCCTGTGAGAGAGATGACCTTTTGGAAACAAATCATTTGGACGTGCTATTCAGGCTCAGTTGGGAGTCTTCAGTTTCAGTGTAAACAGATAACGATGAAGTTGTCAAAGCAATTTTGGATTTTATAGGGACATCTCATCTAATTTATTTCGGATTCTATAGACAACAGCAATTTATTCAAGAATCCTTGTCGTTTTCGGTGAACTCTTAGCACTTCGGTGGACCTAAATTGTAGGTCATTCAAGCCAGTGTAGGTTTTGTTAAAGGGATTGAGGACTGAACACAGTTTTGTTGTTTAGGGTGTTTATTAGTGTAAACAGAGTAGTTTCATTATTTTTACATAGATTAACCATTGACGGTGTAAGGTGAGTCAACGATCAAATTCAATATACCATTTTCTATATGTCATATGTGCATAGTGCATTTTGTAATCTGGGTCGAATCTGGACTAATAACGAATACACGTGTTTTTGTTTGTTTTAGGTGTACACCTAGATCACCAAAATAAGTAACCGAAAAATGTACGAACCACCAATCGGTCCCTACGGGGACCGAGCTGGGTCCCCCAACCGGTTGGAGTACGTCTCCGATCGACATCCCAGGTCAATGTTGGACATGATGAACTTACTCAGGCAGTCTCACGAATTGTGTGACGTTGTTCTTAATGTTGGACTAAGGGAACCGATTTATGCTCATAGGTAACCAATATATTAGGTTGATTTTTATTTATAAGTGTATAAGGCTCACATATTTTTGATTGATGGCCCAGTTTTCGGCTGTTTAGTAGATAAATAAATAAATAGAAATAAATAAATAAATGAATAAAATATAGGTTTGACAAAATGTTTGTAATATTTAATGTGTGAAAATTCGGGGTTTAGAGTGGTACTATCGGCCTGTAGTCCTTACTTCAGAGCCATGTTCACTGGAGAATTAGCAGAATCACGGCAAACGGAAATTACTATTAGAGATATCGACGAACATGCCATGGGACTGCTGATCGAGTTTTGCTACTCCTCCAAAGTAGTGATTGACGAAACAAACGTACAAACATTGTTACCCGCGGGTAAGTATTTTGTGAACCAGCTTAAATTAGTTAAGAAATTACAAAAAAAATATTTTGAATTTATGTTTCTGGGACTTTTGATCTCGGCCGTTGGGTCTCAGACATTTCATTTCTTTTTTCTAACCAAAAGAAACCCATTTCACTCTGGAGGTCATTTGCAAGTAGCCTTAGAGCCAATATGTTTTGTGTCGGCCGAGAACTGACGTGAACTGAATCTATTATTTGCTCACGATACTTCGTTTGTTCTTGTTTTTCAGCCTGCCTCCTTCAACTAGATGAAATTCAGGAAAAATGTTGCGAGTTTTTAAAACGGCAATTAGATCCATCAAACTGTTTAGGAATAAGAGCTTTTGCCGATACACATTCGTGCAGAGAACTACTACGCATAGCTGATATGTTCACCCAGGTAAGCATGCAGATTTAAGTGACGTTTAGCCCGATTTAGTACTTCGGTAACTTCAAAGCAATTTCCGTAGTCAACGGGGTAATGTGTAAACTGTAAACATATAGTAGAAATAGGTATGATATATGAAGCGTGTGATAATATTCGAAAATTATCTGGTATATGATATAATATATATAGTATGTACTTGTACAAGTGAATCATGAACTTATTGCTTTGCTAGCACAATTTCCAAGAAGTCATGACCAGCGAGGAATTTCTCCTTCTCCCAGTCAATCAGTTAATCGACATCATTGCCAGTGACGAGCTTAATGTAAGGTCGGAGGAACAAGTGTTTAATGCTGTAATGGCATGGGTGAAATTCAATGTATCAGAGAGAAGACAGACTTTACCACAAGTTCTTCAGCATGTGCGATTGCCACTTTTAAACCCAAAGTTTTTAGTGGGTACTGTTGGATCTGATCTCTTAATAAAAAGTGACGAGTCTTGTCGGGACTTAGTAGATGAAGCCAAAAATTACCTCCTCCTCCCACAAGAAAGACCACTTATGCAAGGACCCCGAACGAAGCCACGGAAGCCTATCCGACGGGGTGAAGTACTATTTGCAGGTTCGTTCGTTGGCATTTTATACAACACGTTTTATGTCAGGTTCTACTTACTTTTGAACGTGGAAGTAGTATGAATGTGCTTTTAATGTGTTTACAGTTGGTGGATGGTGTAGCGGTGATGCCATTGCGTCTGTAGAGCGTTATGATCCGCAAACAGGAGAATGGAGGATGGTAGCTGCAATGTCAAAGAGACGGTGCGGTGTTGGAGTGGCAGTACTTAGTGACCTTCTTTACGCTGTCGGCGGCCATGACGGCCAGGCCTACCTGAACAGCATCGAGAGATACGATCCCCAGACGAATCAATGGTCTTCAGATGTAGCTCCAACCACTTCTTGTAGGACCAGTGTGGGAGTTGCAGTTTTGGACGGGTTTCTATATGCTGTGGGTGGGCAAGACGGTGTTCAATGCTTGAATCAAGTTGAAAGGTGAGAGTGAGAGGAACACCACACAGCTTACAAGGGTGAAGCATTCATGTTCAAAAGTCCCATAATAACTGAATTTCATTTTTATTATTGTAGGTATGATCCCAAAGAAAACAAGTGGTCGAAAGTGGCTCCAATGAATACCAGGGTAATTTTATTTGTTCAGCGTATTCTTTGTAGATACCGGTTTGTTATTTGAAAATTTTACTCGTTAACGTGAAATATTTTGCGATAATGTCAACGACAATTTTAGTTTATAATTTCTGTTCTACTAAATAATTAAACATATTAAAAAATTTAGAGACTGGGGGTGGCTGTAGCAGTCCTTGGAGGTTACCTGTATGCTATTGGCGGGTCTGATGGCCAGTGTCCGTTAAATACCGGTAATTTGTTTTGTGTAGATAAGCATAATCCGCCGAATATATTATTTGGATGAAGTCCGCAAAGAGCAACTTTCCAATTGTTGATTTTTTATTACAGTGGAACGGTATGATCCCAGGCAGAACAAATGGGTTGCTGTAGCTCCAATGTCAACGTGAGTTATATGTACTTCATTTTTAGATCTCTAATTTGAAAAAAAATAACTGTAATTGATCGCTGTTGCTATGTATTCAGCAATACAAAAAATATTAATACTAGAAACAGGTCTCCTTGACTGTCGACTCCTACTCACAATAATATCATACATACCTGTACCACCAACCACCATACCTTAGTTTCTGTTGTGAACTTGAACTTACGTGTGCTTTCTTTGTGTGAAGACGAGGATTTAATTGAAAAACTACATATAACCTGCTATCTGTCATTCGTTTTACTTTTCTACAGGCGAAGGAAGCATTTGGGATGTGCTGTTTACAACAATCTAATTTATGCCGTTGGAGGACGTGATGACTGTATGGAATTGTCGAGCGCGGAGCGGTACAACCCGCTGACAAATTCCTGGAATTCAATAATCGCTATGTCGTCGAGACGAAGTGGGGTAAGTGGAACATACCAAACATTACTGCAGCCATTTGGTTCTGTTATGTAGAGAAAATAGAGAACGTACGTGCAGTAAGTGAAGTCGAGCCTAGAGCCAGCCAAAGCAATTGAAGTTTTTCGTGCTGAATGATTCGACCTTCTTTCGCTTTCTATCATCTGCATGTTGTGACGTCTTTGAATAACTTTTGATGCGAATCTATTGAGTGGATTGATGTCCCTGATTAGTGAGAAAGTTCGGGAGAATAAGGAGAGATAGATATTGAGTAAATGACAGGAGAGAAATTTTTTAGTGATTGCGTGACAAGGAGCTTAATCGTTCATTTTATGACTTGTAGGTTGGACTCGCCGTCGTGAACGGGCAACTTTATGCTGTTGGTGGCTTTGATGGAACCACATACTTGAAGACTATAGAAGTTTATGACCCTGACACGAATCAATGGAAGGCATGCGGCTCCATGAATTACCGAAGACTAGGTGGTGGAGTTGGTGTCATGAAAATTCCTTCAGCAGAGTCTACATTCTGGTGAAAAGTTCGCAAGACAAGAAAAAAGAAAGTCTGGGTCCTCTAATGATTATTCTCCAAACTTGACTAAGAAAGATTTTTTCCAGTTGATTTTACTCATTTTCTCCTCCGCAGTTATTGATTCTTTTTCTACACTCAGCTGTAATAATACTCCACGAAACCTGTGTATCTTGTATCTCTGTAAGAATCTTGCTAACTCTTTAGCGTCACTGGTTTGACCGTTTTGTCTAATACAAATATGCTATCATTTGTTTCCAACTACAAATGTCCTTTTATAGTAAAAGTAAAGTAATATCTTTTCCGCAATACTCGTTTCCATTCTGTCTTCCCTCCTAACGCTGGTTTTTTCGGAAATTATTTATAATAATTAATTATTATTTTTTTGTATCTATTGTATACCAAAAACTGGCCTATTTATTTCAAATTCCTATTTCCCGAAAGATTCTTGTCAGGTTTGTTGTTTAAAATCTTGTTCTCAGTTTCAAAATGGAGAGGATCTTATTACTTCTTTCAAAATCTTTAGTCATTGAACAAAGACCCCAAACCATATATGCTTTCAGTAATAAATATTTTGTTCCATTTATTACAACTCCAAAAAAAAAATGAACAAAACGCCATTTTTTAAAAAGAAAGGTCAACCTAATTTCTTTCAGACTCTAGTTCATCCTAAATAATTTTGTTATGTAGATGTTTTTAATTTAGTCCTATAGTGATACTTCGCGTGCCTAAGTACTGTACTTGTAAATTACTTTACAGTGGCAAAATGTTGTTGAGGAGTTAAAAGAACTGGTTTTAGCTGTATCAAACGCATGCCTCCTGTGTGCAGATGCTTATCAAGTATGTATGCCAAGTGCTAAAAATAGTTACACCAATAGTTGGAGTATTAGGAGACTAGAGTATGTGGTTATGCTTTATGATCTGACTGTCATCTCTTCATTTTCTATAGTTTGATATAAAAAAGATCAACAGAATATAATGTTTTGTCTATTATGTACATTATTGTTATTATTGTTAATTACTATTATTATACTATTAAGCTTTACCATTGTTAATTATGTCATGTAGTATTGCCTGTTACCCCTCCCCGAAATTACATGTTCATTTCATTTTTATTTTCTTACCTAAAAAAAATTAAGTATAATACTTAATTACATATATAAGATTGGTGGCAAAAAGAGTAATACGAACAATAAATAATAAGAAACATTAACAGTATTATCTTAATACTGTTATCGCTTTAAATTTTATTGTCAAACCAATGTCAAAACTTGTGTCTTACACGTCCTGTACATAAAATTGTGCACATGAATGTAAAAAAAATATATAAAAATGTACATATTACATACATAGAAAGAATATACAATATGCATATGTCAATGTAGAGTAAGGTCAACCAGATGGAAATCAAATACTTGTCCAACAATCACAGTACTTACACCAGTATAGACGATAGGTATAACAGCTTTGACTATGTTAGAGACTATGTTAGAGAGACTATGTAACAGTAAGGCCAAGATGATATGAATATTAATTCCAATGACGCAATTACCCTATGATTTTTCTGTATGACAAATGAGTTTGTAACGAGTGTACACATATACATGCAGCTAATGCTTACAATTAGTAACGTCACGCTCCCAATTTACGTCACTTGTAATAATTCCCCCCGATTATGGGCATTCAAGCTCGGCAAATGTAATAATCGATGCCTGAAGTGCGCATTGGATTAACACCACCAAATGAATCTTACAAGTAAGCACGTCGTTTGTACTATACGAATGCTCAGATATTTTACTAGATCTTCCAATGATTCCATGTACTCAGTTATTCTCTATCGTTATGTATACCCTCATAGCCGGACAGTTTCAAATAAATAATATTTACATTGCAAAAAGATAAAAAATAATAATCAGAGACATTATATGTATATGTTTGTATGGAAATATTAAAGCAGGTATTCTGCATGAAGG
Organism: Disparrhopalites patrizii; assembly: GCA_034698585.1. Taxonomy (NCBI): domain Eukaryota; kingdom Metazoa; phylum Arthropoda; class Collembola; order Symphypleona; family Sminthuridae; genus Disparrhopalites; species Disparrhopalites patrizii. The sequence continues at coordinate 7,468 of JAQGBT010003201.1, read as the reverse complement.
TCCGTTGCCAACATAATGTACGTTGGATTTAAGTTGACGCTATCGATTAGCGAAGTAATTGGAAAGTCCAATCGGAAACTCCCACAGTATAATGTTTTTTTTTTCTAATGGAATTTGTGTGCTAATGAGGGAATTTTCACTAGCAGGTAAAACTGGAGTATTCAAAAACGGTCTCATGCCAAGGACATGTAAATGTACCCCGTCTGCATGGCAAATGGCAATGAAAAATTAAAGTGTGTGAAGTGCTTTTGATGGCCCATGTGAGAGAATGTGGAATAAAGTGTTGTTAATTTTAATAAATGGCTCATGTTTCCCTTTTCCTATCACCAATTCCTATACGACTATTGATTTTGAATAGCTCCATTCTGGATAGTGATGAGTTCTGAGTTTATATTATAAAAGACAAGAGCCCACATAGCTACACCAGGTACATATTCACGTCACACATGTACACGGGGATTAATAAAAAATTCAGAAAAAAAAAAGTGGGGACTCAAGGGGATAGCCTTGATAGCTTCCACCACTGCGATGGTTTCATATAACTGGAAAATTCACCAATAAAATTTCAATCGTATAACCGAATTCGTCCATGTCAGAGTCAATATGAGGGGTAAATCCCGACTGTTCGGGACATTCATAAGAGAAAAATAAAATCAACGACTAATCCCGATCGTTTACAAACGAGTCCGTAGAAAGTGCCTCACCAAAATTCTATTCCACTGCTAAGACTGTTCAGAAATTGCAGAGGGGAACGCGAAATATGCCAATATTCATGGCTTAATCATACACCTTGCAAATAATTTTTGGCAGTTTTTGCACTTTTTGAAACGCCCTATCAATGTCAGAGGGAATGCCAATTATGGGATGACTTTCCCCCATGCCATTATCCCATTATACCTTCTAAAAGGTTTGAAAACACACGTGTAATTCGAAATTCACTTCCATCCAGCATTGTGGCAGGTCCAATAGAAAAGATTGTTGGATTATTCTCCCAAAAATTTATCTACACTTAATGTCAGCTTCAATTTATTTTTATATTTAGTACGACGATCTTCGTCAAAGGGCTGTTTTTTGCAGGGTAAAATACATTTGAAATGAGAATATTATTGACTTGATTATTATTGTAACTTTTCCCATACTTTCCCCAAGGGTTAAATAAATTATACGAAGGGACACCATAAGCTAAGAAATAATGGATGGCTCAATTATGCTACTTCATTATTATGCAAAAACCACACAGGTAATTATTGAAAACAGGTGACAGAGCACCACGGAGAAATATACACACGTACATATGTATACCTATATATATTTATAAAGCTTATCTTATCCCTTCTAAAGCTCAATATGTGTACCGCAAAGCCCCAAAAATGACATTCAACCTTATTTGGCTTATTCAAACCCTGCTTACCCCCAAATTATGTTATTTAGGCTGGAAATTAACACCTTGGGATGAACGAAACCTGAGGATCTATGCACATATCTAATTAAATGGGCAAAATTGGAGAGTATTTAACCTCAAAAGATAATCGACTCATTTTTATTTACACAAATGCTAACCTCTGTTACGTTACACAATAAACGTCCGTTTTTCCCCTTCCAAGAAGACCGTGGTACAGGTGAGAGTATTTAATTGGGAATTACTCTTGTATTTACGCAATTATTTATGTATTTATTTTGTGTAGTTATTTTATGTATTTAATTTATGTAGCTATTTTATGTATTTAATTTATGTAGCTATTTGATGTATATATTTTATGTATTTATTTTCAAACACCTGAACAAAACAAGTTCTTAACAAAAGAGTTAAAAAGTATTGTGTTTTTTAAATATACTCTGCATTGTATTTCCAACATGTAGACACTACAAATTTTTTTTGAAATGGACACAAGCGAGGAGAGGGCAATTAAAGGCAAGGAATGATATCCGAAAAAATATGTATTAAAATTCGAATTAAAATACGTGTTTTTCCTAGTTATGAATACAAACTTAAATTTCGGGTATCTTAAATATGAATTCTAATTCCAATACAATTTTATTCAAATATTCAGACATACGAATACGTATTCAAATATTAAAAAAAAATTTTTTAAATGCAATATGGCATAATTTGTAGCTTAAAATAAACCCAAAAATGAATTCACAAAATTACTAATTGATTCCGCAAATCTGATTTTGCAAAAATCGATGCTCTTACGGACGAATTTGTTATAATACTGCCAATTGAAAAAATCATTGATGCAATTCCTTGATTTTGCACAAATAAACTTGCTCGAAGGCGGGAATTAGCAACATAATGAAAGAATTTTCCAATACGAACGACGTATCGGAATTCAAATGTCAACTTTTGAATACAAATTTGAATTTCGAATGTATTCGTAATTATAAATTCCAATTAAAATATTGTTCTGACAAAAATATGGATACTCATTCCGATTGAAATACTGAAAAAATAAGAATATAATTTCGATTTGAATTCGAATACCGATTCGGATGTCATACCTTGATTAAAGGTCTCAAAAAGCATATTTATAGAATGAATTTAATGCCTTCTTCTTGTTCTTGTTGGTTACTTTAAATATCCTTGGAGGTAGCTTTCATCATAGGAAAAGCATACAGCCTACGTAATATACTCGTGTGAATGCCATTTATTTACCTCATACATATGTACATTTGATTGTCAGATTCTCTGTAGGTGTCAAAATTATTGATTTCCCTGCCTAATAAGGCACACATGTGATTCCATGGTCCGCTCTTCAAGTACAGTTCATAAGGGGCGACATCATTATTGCTTTTGAATATCCCGAAATCCCCTTTATTGTGCCTTTGGTTGACTCTGTAATAGCGCATTTCGAGGGAAGAAAGGAAGCGCTGCACGCGGGTATTCCCGGGGCAAATTGGATGATCCAACCTGTATGAAGGCGGTAAAGGTAACACTACTTGACCTTTCAAATTTTGCATGGCATCGGCACATGAAATCCTAGAATCAGGGGATTCTACATATACCTATCCTTTTGCAGCGTCTTTGGAAGACAAACACTGGGACACAGATTCTATTTTTAGCATCTGGAATATGTAGAAAAGAGATCCCTTTTATTTCCACCGACAATCGTACATGTACAGGGCTTGTCTGGAGCTCCGGGGAGGTGGAAATTTTCTTTGATTCTGCTCCTTCTTTGTGTATTTTCCGAAAGGAAGCTTTTGAAAATTACGAGGGGTGCTTTGCCACCGGATTTTATCGGTGCTTTAAGAATTGTTTTCGACTAAATGGGTGGATTCTTAAATGCACAACAAAATGATTGTCATATAGATAAACTGGGAAAATTATATCACAGAAATTACCAGCTTAAAAGGATATTTTCCCTCTCTTGGCCGAGCCCAGAAATAATAAAAATGAGACAACATTTGTAAATACAATATCAAATAAAAACGAACATGATTTTATTTTGAATCTAGTAAAAACGACAAATTCCGATCCGGCAAGATTTGGCGAACTTATTTGGCGATTTTCCCGCTCAAAGTTCAAAAAACGGTAGACTCTCGATTTTCGAATTGACATGGGAAAATTGCCATAGCTTGGCTAATTCTTCTCGGATCTGGATTAGGATTTTTTTGCTAGATTTGCAATAAAATTCTGCATCAAGTGTGATGTTTATCTCGTTATTATTTCTGGGTTAGGCTGAGGCAGCAGAGGAACAATTGAAACATCGTCATTTATTATTTATTTTATATGTTTATTTTATTTATTTATATTTTTTATTATTATCTCTGACAGCTAAGAGTCCGCGCACTTAGTCGAAACGAATCCTTAAGCATTGGTAAAACACAGAATATATACAAATATGTACGTAGGATGTAGGTAGATCCAGAGATTTCTTTTTTCGGGGCAAGATTTACGTTACATGATAAATTGAGAGGAGAATTCGACCACACGTCGGGCTAAGTTCACTCATCCAAATATCTACATTTTCTTGAATCAACACGGCATGCTTTGATTTTGGAATTTATCTTTCTTTGAGGCAAAACCCCGAAGAAACCAAGTAGCCTGGAATAATTTTTGGCCTAAAAGTTTATTTTGTCCACCACAAAGCATTATAAGAAGAAAATAATTATTTTTCAACCACTCCTGAACACTTGACCAAACAGACTTGGTCCATTTTGACTCTCTACCTTTCATTTGATGATTCCCCGGAGGCTCAATCCGACCAGGAGGATACAAGAACCGCGTTAGTCTGAATATAACGGAGATATCTATATACATATAGGAATCGAAAAAAAAACACAAGTTATAAAGAAAAACATGGAGAAACACGGGAAATCTCTTGATACTCCACAATTTCCCTCCTTGGTCACGTCTCACCTTTTTTTTTCTTGTTCCTCCCCGGCTCTTTGGAAGAGATCAGAATCCGAAATGGGTTCATGAGCCGCCTTATGCTCCCATGTACAACTTCAGCCCGGTTTTTTATTCGCCAATTTTTCCCCCGATTACCAACGCCTTCATCACCTTCCCGGGACAGAGAGGAAGATCGGGGAAGATGTAAGAACTCTTTTTGCCTCTAAAAGTGCTACTGACGGAGTCTGTTGTTTCCACAGCGGGAAGTCTGACGTCACCGGAGAAACTTTTGTAGTATTTTTAACCGCAACAACTCATTAACAATTACCGAAGAGGAAACTTCTTCCTTTCTCATCCACAAAAGGGGAGAAAGACGGAGGTGAGGAGGGATTCAATTGGATACAAGGCCTTTGACGGGAAAAATGGCTTTTCTTTGATCTTCTCTGCGGTCTCGACTCAAATGCCTTACAGAAGCGTAGCCCCAGGGAATTCTTTTGGCCGTTGAGTAGTTTTGTAGAAAATTAAAATGATTTTGGCGGGTTTATTAATGTGGTATTTTGAAATATTTACGTATATAGTTAGAATAAAAATGTTATTAAAATAAAAATGCAGTCGACTCTCTCTCTATAAAGGGCTTCCCTATAACGGTTGTTGTACTATGAAGAGCTTCACGAATTCCCCCGACAATTTTGCAATGATTAAGTTGTTTTCTATAACGCGTATTTAATACGATTTTTTCTATTTAGGTAGCTCATTAAAAAATTTCTGTTTACCAGTTAGCTATAGTTATAGTTTTTTCTGTTTCAATATTAATTTATTACGGTTTTTTGTATAACGGTTGGTTTATGTATTACGGTTTTTTGTATAACGGTTGGTTTATGTATTACGGTTTTTTGTGTAACGGTTAGTTTATGTATTACGGTTTTTTGTATAACGGTTGGTTTATGTATTACGGTTTTTTGTGCAACGGTTAGTTTATGTATTACGGTTTTTTGTATAACGGTTGGTTTATGTATTACGGTTTTTTGTATAGCGGCTAGTTTATGTATTACGGTTTTTTGTATAACGATTAGTTTATTACGGCTTTTTGTATAACGGTTGGTATATTACGGTTTTTTGTACATACGGTTGGTATATTACGGTTTTTTGCATAACGGCTAGTTTATGTATTACTGTTTGTTGTATAACGATTAGTTTATTACGGTTTTTTTGTATAATGGTTAGTTTAGTACGTTTATTTTTATATATCAGTTATTTGATATCGGGTTTTTCCCAATCAAGGTTGTTTTACGCCGGTAGTTTCTATATAACGGTTATTTAGCGACGTTTTGTCTCTATAATATTACTGCGGTTTGCTGATTTTTTCTGTAAACCGGTCATTTCTCTATAATGGTTATGTTAGAACGATTTTCCCTCTGCTACGATGTTTCCCTAAAACGGTAATGGATGTCACAGTTAACAAAAAAAAGTTAAACAAATTTTTCTGTATGACTGTTTTTCTTCTATAACGGCTATTTTATGACGGTTTGTCTCTAAAAATCTAAAATTGTTACTAGTTAATGCTGAATATTTCTGTAAACTGGTTATTTCTTTATAATGGCCATTTTACGTCGATTTTCTCTCTACAACGATTTTTCTCTAAAACTTTAAAGTATGGCGGATTTTCCTCTGTAACGATTTTTCTCTAAAACGGTAATACATGACCGTTTTTTCTGTATACCGGTTGCATATACTATGACAGTTTTTCTTCTATAACGGCTATTTTATGATGGGCTTTCATTAGAACGAACCTTTTTGAATCCTGACAGCGGTTTTCTACGTGTAACGACGAGAGAAAATATTCTCCTGAAAAACTTTCTCCAATTGTTAACACTATAAATTGTCATTCTATAGAATAGAAATGTTATTTTAACTATGGCGAGTAACATTTCCTTTATATGGAAACGCTATAGAGAGAATCGACTGTATTACGTGTGTAGTTCCGCAGTTAACGTCTACTAATAGTACATCATTTGGAAGCTAGTGACGGCCTCACGAGGTGTGACAAGGAAAGACTGGAGAGATTCCCTGTAATATGCAGTAATCACACTTTTTTTTTCTGGAAGAAAAGCAGTCAAAAGCAGAGGTTTTTGGGACTAAAAAAAAGAAGAAAGATCGATATTCTACATTTAATTGTTTACTCAACAACAACTGTACAATAATAGCATGTGTCAAAAAAATACTTTTCCCACCAAATTCGACTACAATTCTCCCCAGGAAAAGTTCAACATCCTCTCATCGTGTGCATCTATCACCGTCTTCCCACATTTATTCTGCCGTTTTGGTCCATGCCACAATTTCCCTCCAATTCCCTCCTAATGCCCTATATCTAGTCTGATTTTTCGCAACCCAAAATCAATTCTCACGGTCAATTTAATCCTCCCAGCTGGGGGGAAAAGTGGGAATTGAAAAATAACAATAAGTGTTCCATGTATTTTTTTTTGTACTTCAATACATTCTTTAGTGGGAAAACTTCAAGTAATTGGAGTCTTTTCCTTGTAAGAAAAATGAATGTAGTACGGAAGAGATCAAAAATGGAAAGCCCGTTATGTAAAAAGTCTAAAAATAGAAGGAAAAGTCCCGGTAAAAAAATCCTATTTAAATTTGGGATATCAATTCCAAAATTCCGGGGAGGACTACATAAAATGGCTGGAGCAATACTCCGAAAGATGAATTGGAGAAGGCATCCATTTTTCTCCGTGGGAGATGTAAAAATACTTGTGGAGAAACTTTTATTCTCTATATTTTCGCTCTATACTTCTCCATTATTATCCTGGGAGTTTATTTTATTATATTATGTATACTGTTCCAATTCCAGTCACCACACACAAGAGATCTTTCCCCACAACTCGGCTGGTCCTGACGTGGGGAACGAGATCAATCTCTAACACCTGACAAACCCACACAGGCACACACTATTTCGGGAGGAAAAAAGTGTGCGAGGAAAACAAACGCCAACAAAATACAATGGACACAAGAGGGGAAACTCACTGAGGCAGGAGAGAAAGGGAGAATTAGAAAAAAAATGTAAGGACAGAAAGGGAAAGAGGGAGAGAGAGTAAGAGAGAGAAAGAGAGAGAAAGAGAGAGAAAGAGA
>JAQGBT010003200.1:0-20483 GCA_034698585.1 Disparrhopalites patrizii | reverse complement strand
TGCCTAACAGAGCGCAGTCGTTTTGTCGAGCGCTAATCCTGCATATCGGAATTCTAGACACCTGCTGCCAAAATTACCTTGGATTTTTTCCCTTTGCGCTTACAGAAAAGTGAAAAATAGATCCACATATTTTGGTGACCATTGGCGCTGCTAAAATGGTAAAAGTGACCGTGATACCTAAATTCGTGGGCACCCCTGATGTAAATGTAGATATAGATATGTATATCTGTAGTTGATAGTCGATCATAATCATATCTTCCAAACTTCCAATGGTATATATAGATATGCATCAGTCATCTCCGTATGCCTCTCTCTGACCCTGACGTATACGCGACATGTGACATGCATTTGTGATAACTGTGAAAAAATTACTGAAATAACTGGAAGCTGCGGAATTGTAATTCTCAATTATTGGAAGCTATATAGCTCTCAAAAATATGGAAGAAGAGGGACAGGCACTTTACAGGAGGAAATTGGTACGGTACAAAAGTTCTTTCAACATAACTTAATGCTTATATGTACATACATTATGTACACATGCGTATACATAATACAGACAATTCTCTCTGTAACGGTTTAGCGAAAAGTAGCCAGAAAAACCATTATAACGAATAACCGGTATAAGAAAAATCATTAAAAAACGGTTTTGATGACGAAATTACCGAAAAACCGGTATAGCGTGTGAGGGCGTGGCCTAAAAGCCATTATAGAAAAACATTTATTGGTCGGGCATTCAGAGCTTACCCGGTATAACGAAAAAACAGTTATAAAATAATCGTTATCGAGGAAGATTTTAGCATTGAAATGGTCTCGGGCTGGTTTTAGAAGACCGTTATAGTGCGAAAACCGTTATAAGCAGATTCGTTATAGAGAGAATCGACTGTACATACAATGCAATAAACGTAATAAATAATGTAAATAGCTATGTATGTAACAATGTAAATATGTACATATATCCACATTTCACTCAACATATCTAAATAATACCCCATATAGGCAAGCCAAGGGGAAGACGACGAAGACATGACGATGGATCTGGAATTATTGAAGAAGCTCGTCCTAGAGGATGATGTCCTCCTTCGAACCATCAGCCTGGAAAGTGTGGCTCTCGTCTTCGGGGGCGTGGCTCTTTGCATCTGGGACTTGGTTTTTGGCATCCTCCATTTGGATTCCTGGCTTGCTGTCACCGCCATTCTGAGCTTGCTTAACCTCATGATCCTCCGCTTACAGTACCCACGGGGATTTTCCGTCAAAGGGATTGTCATTCGCCTCAATTGTCAGCTTCTCGGGTTTGCCTTCCCGTACTTGACCGTCCTCTTCTGTAATATTGTGGGGATATTTGGACACGAGGAGCCGATTTTCAGGCCCAGGGAATATGTCCCCATGTTCCTCACTCTTACGGGGGTCAATGCTCTCTTTCGACTCGGCATGTCCATCGTCCTGCTCATTCTCGTTGGCACAGGCGTTCTGTAAGTTGAACGTACATATATACAGTCAATTCTCTCTATAACGGACGTCTTTATAACGGTTTTCGGTTTTCGCACTATAACGGTGCTCACCAACCCGCCCGAGACCATTTAAATGCTAAAATCTTCCCCTGTAACGGTTATTTTATAACGGTTTTTGCGTTATGCCGGGGAAGCTCTGAATCCCCGACCAATAAATGTCTTTTGCTATAACGGTTTTAGGCCACGCCCACACATGCTACTCCGGTTTTTTCAAATTTCTGAATCCCCGCCATTTTCTTTTTGCTACAACGGTTTTAGACCACGCCTTCACACGCTATACCGGTTTTTTCAAATTTATCTATCCCCCGCCATAAATTCTTTTTTGCTATAACGGTTTTTAGGCCACGCCCTCGCACGCTATATCGGTTTTTCGGTAATTTCGAATCCCCCGCCATTAAAACCGTTTTTCAAGCTTTCCTTGTACCGGTTATTCGTTATAATGGTTTTTCTGGTTGCTTTTTGCTAAACCGTTATACAGAGAATTGACTGTATGTATGTATGTACAATACATACAATACGAGCAGTATTTATTGCTAAAAATGAGATGATTACGGCTAAATGAATATCTTTATTTTATATTGAGGGTGAACTACGTAAATTAATCACCTATTCACGAGGCCTTAACACCAAAAGTTATCATCTTCACAAATCTGCTATTCACATTTTTCATTTAACAATGTATTCGGGTATAGTGAACAAAGTATGTAATATGTGCATATGTATATACATATACACTATCTTAATATATAAGCATGATTTATTCATTTAAAAAAAATATTTGGACTACAATTTGATCATTTCTGTGTTGAAAAATTCGTTTGAAACCCGCTGAATCAGCTTTGGATTGCTTCCTCGAATAGCTGTTTCAATTTAAAAGGTTTCGAAAAAACTTTATTTCTCAGAGAATTAGACACAAGAAATTTCTTCATTTTTTCTAAAGTTAGAATTTCCCAAACAAATTTTAACCGTGTCTGCATAGACGATTTAAAGGGTTTAGCCGGTGGTTAAGGTAAATTGGTGAATTGTGGATTTGATCATTTTATGCGTAAAAGCGGCGTATAGGGATAATATAGGGATGATTTCATCCTCGGTATGCAATATGATGTATTCTATGTATTTTGATGATTTGTGTTTTATGTATACAATTCAAGTATAATTATGTAAATCTGCAGATATTTTAATCATTCAATTAGAGTTTCAACTTTCAACAATTGTGGTTTTGTATGCGTCTAGACGCGGCGAAAAACGTCCGAAATGGACCAACGTCGATGAAACGCAGAGGTTCATCCTGTAAAACGTCTTCGATGTACAAAATATTATTCATCTACTAACTGCTGTTTCGTGAAAGCCGCTTTATAAATTATGTAATATATAGCTAATTGTAAGATTTGTAATTTTAATTTGTGTGCTTGCTGGTGCCTATACATAAATATGTAATGTTGTGTTTATGTTAAAGGTGAATATAACAAATAGATAAAAAATATGTATATGTATAGATTACCGATGTCACTTTTGTCACTTAATTCTGTTTATGGCTTTGCATAATATTTGGTGTGCATTTTATTGAAGCTTTTATGTACAAGTAAACATTTTTTGAAAAGGTGATGCAAAAAGTTTTATATTTCCTCATCATGCTCAAAAGTGTATGAATTGGTGCCATATTTAATGTTAATGTCCAGTTCAGATAAAAAAAACCTCATGTCAAACTGTATCACCCTCTAAGTATAAAAGCCGAGGAATTCTATCTTTCTATTGTATTAGTTATATCGAGCATCATTTTGACCTGCAAGCTGTGGAATGCAATCCTTGCTAGTCTTGAAGCAACTCATTTAACTTCGGAAACCATTTGTAACGAGTTTTAATAGCATTCTACTCTATATTTCTTACAGAGTTTTTGTGAAAAAATCTCATTGTGGATCAAGCTTGGATTCCTTTAATAGAAAATTTGAAAACACCTGTTGAAACTGAAACAAACATTTGAGAGGCTTTATTTGAAAGTTTTTCTGCTTTCAAACAGCGAAATTGCTAAAAACACAGCTCATGTAAATTTTCGGGAAAATGACTACAAACACGAATTTTCAGGGACATTACGAGATTTGGGAACGTGGCATGCATTTTATGGAAATTGCGCCTGAATGAAGCAGCTTTTGCTCTGCTTTAAGTAATGCTGGGTAGGGATGTAAACTTGAAAATGCCCTGCTTTAAATGCTCCGCATTTTAGGAACTTTGGGCAGGGCATTCACTTTTTGCGTTCATATTTTGAAATTGATTTCAACTTTTCGGATTGAAACCTACTATGCAAGCATTGTTACATTAAAAAAGGCCACAAATTTCACTCAATTGTCTTTAATGACTATCCAAAATTTCGAAATGCCCAGGGCATTTTCAAGTTTACATCCCCAGTGCTGGGCATTGTCTGGTCCGGACAAGACCAAATGCATGGTCCTCGTCCGGTCCAGTGCACGCTATCAATGGTCTGAAACCACCGCTTGGACCGTACCAGACCAGTATTCCCAGGGTCCGGGACAATTAAAACTAAATTATATTTTAACTTATAATTTATATGCTACGAACCCTAATAATTTAACCAAAGTTTTGCTATGGTACTTTTTTGAACTGAAAAATATCAATTTTTGACATACAATCAATTTGTTTATGTATAGTGTTTCCAAAATCAAAATGGCTGTTTCAGTATTCGTCCGAATGCATGGATTCTGTATATACAGAATTGTATTGCGAATCTAGCAAAATATGGCTTATTCAGATGAAACATTTGCCAAGTTATAGCGATTTTTCCGCGTTTAATTTTTGACTGAATCAAAGTAACGCCAGAAAATTACCTTCTGGCCACTTTGTAAATGCAATTTTTCCAATAATTTTAATGTTTCTAATAATTATCTGCTTATCTTCTAGAAAGGAAGAAAATACTTGTTTTGGAAAATTGAGGTTTTTTGAAAAATTAAACACTAAAATTCTGCATACTATGATATTCGTGATTGTAAATTGGAACATATTAATTTTGAGAATTATTTTGGTGTAAGATTCAGAATTATTTGGAGGACAATTTGGGGTGGGGATTGTTATGTACTGTATAGGTTAAAATTAGTGAAAAATAATTTTTTTTTGAAAAATAATTACTTCTTAATGTTAATATGCATGGAAATAAAGATACGGAATATAATAAATATATATACGATTATTTATAGGAAAAGTTATTTTTTCATTCTTTCATTGGATGTCGTTTGCAGCTCTCGGTCGCAGCTGTCCGTCATCCCATTGATTTATCCAATTGACTTACTGTCTATGTACTGGCAGTAGCGCAGTACTGGCGCTGGGTTTCTGTTATCCTATTTTGTTTTAAGTTTATTTTATTTCTATTTTATTTTAGTCACAACACTAGCCACGGATACGACACACGATCACACGACACCACATAACAAACATACTCTGATTCCGAAATCCGTACCAAAATTCAGAACGTTAGTACTGGAAACTGGGACTGGAACTACTAAATACTATATAGTATTATACTAATAGTACGCCGAAGCCGAAGGTCGAAATTATTATTATTAATATACGGAAGTACAACATTACAACAATACAGGCGTTCACATCCCCACATCGTGAAAACGTGACAAAAATGGAACCTCTCAGCTTCTCCTTCTCATCTCCATCTCTACAGTCAAACTGTCAACGTTTCAATTTTCAATACCCGTCTTCAGAGATCCCACAATAATAATTTCTCCTTATTCCAAGCATGCAAAAATCACCTGCACTGTAAGGAGCATAAAATGTAATTTACAAACTTGGATTGGAGCTGATAATTCTTTTAATATAGGTATATAATATGTATCATACATACTTATAGGTATTACCTATTACCTATTTGTGTGTACTTAGTACATGCGTATGTTTAGCCAGTTTACAACACACAATTAAACCAAGTACATAAACATAATACATACAAAATGCAAAGGTTAGGAGAGGAAGATTTTATATTTCCACGCCTTTACTCTTTCATTCCATAGTTCTTGTCTCTTGTCCCTATATCCAAAGCACATTAAATAAATCAACAAATTCCAAACTTGAAAGACTTGCGTCTCTCTCCACGGGCAGCGCACATGCATTGACGCATTAAATAATAGGAAACTTATCAAAAAATTCCGTCTTACCCGATCCGAACATGCAATTAACCTTGATCCAACTGGTCAATTTGGCCCTCAAGCCCAACCCCAAGTTAGGAGCCGTCAACCTCAACATTCTCCGCATACTCCTTGTCCAACTCATCACAAAATTGAAAATGGAGGACCAGTTATCCGACTTGGACGAAGAACAGCAGAAACAAGTTGAAGTATGAACATAAAAAGATGCTTTAAATGTATTAATTATTAACTGCATAATTAATAACAGTGACCAGTAAAGTAATTGTCTTGCGTCCATTCCATAATTACTGTCAATTTAATATAAATGACTATGAATTGAATTTATTTTTGCCCCCAGAAATACCTTTACTATATGTCAGGAAATACCGACCCCTCCTACCTCGCTCCGGCTCCAGATGGCACGGTCGAAGCCCCATTAGACAAATCCGGAGGACCCATCCTAAACACCCCATTTTTCGGAAAACAGCACCATCAAGCCAACGGCGATGCCCGCGCCGTCACATTCAATAAGCCATCAGAAGCCCCAAAAAACCCACCAATCACCGCCCCACATTCCCAGAAAAGACCAGAGGAATCAAAGTCCGCGAGTCCCGAACAGGATAAAAAAGTACTGGCTCCGCCCAGTAAAACAAACAGTGCCAGGACAGTGAAGAAGCCCAGTAATACCAAAGAACAGTGTCCCGATCAGTTCAAAAACCGACCCGTCACCGCCATTGCGAGCAAGCAAGTTCAGACAGCATCAGGAAAGACGACCTCCGTCCAAACGCCGAGATTTCCCCCAATCCCATCCGCCCGATCCCGGACAACGCCCCACAGCCACCGTGATCTGGACCAACCCAATTCCAGCAAAAGTAACAAACGAATCGGGACGGAGACGACCCCAACAATTTCTCCCTCACAGAGTCGGCAGCATTTCAAACCGGCGAAGAGATTCCGGGCCACGCCCTCTCCAAGGCCACACCCAGAATATGGGCAGAAGAGTAAGACGAATATGCTGCCACCTTTGGAGAACACCACGACGACGGCAACGACGACAGATAAGAGTAAGGAGGATAAACGGAATGGGCCGGATCCGGAAGGTCCAAAGGACTGCAAATCCTTGTCGGAAGCCCCGAACTTCCACGATAAGGACAAGTGCTTACTTCTGGAGGCATTCCTCAAGTACTATTTCAATAATTCTGGCTGCAAGGGCAAGACCAAGGAGAGTCAGAATCAGACCATTTATGGCCTAACTCGGACCAAGCCGGACCAAGTAATTAAGTCCGCGAAGACCAGCACGACGGACTTGACGGGGGATGACGCTCTGCCTAATATTAGCTGTCGTTGTCTGACTGGTAATTATTTCTAGGCATTTTGCCTACCGATTTTAATTTTTTTTAATTGACTCGTAATTCGATTTTATTGGATTCACACATTGATATGATTTTTTGCTTTTTCCCATTTCTATAGAACATGCCAAATCCGACCCCAGATTACTTGCAGTGTTGAAGCAGCACCCAGACCTCTTAAGTTGCTAAACTATAATAAGAAATAAGAATACATACAATAATTCGTCCACTTTTTAGTATTTTTATTACCGCCGTTTAATTTTCAGAACTCAACTCAATATTATTTATTTTTGCTGCAATATCACGTAAAATGGAAAGCAATAAAAAAGAAAGCCGTTTCATCACTTATCACGAAACTTGATTAATTGTCGCACGTGTGCAAGCAAACTATGTGTAATTGCAAACACAAATTGTTCAAGTGTTTTGCCATGAATTTCGGACGACGTTGAAAATAAACGGTGAAAATTGCGAAATATTTATTTGCAAGCAAAAGCTGGTATCGTACCACTTCCTTATCCACTACTTTTTCCCAGCAAAAGTGACACGGAGCTATTGATGATGAAGCCAATTATTGTGAGCTGGAGCCCCACGTCAATATAACCGAAATTGCCATTCCGAGTCGTGATTGGCTGACTTGCAGCCAGGACCTTTTCAAGGTCAATTTGATACTTTACCTGGAGTTTCCATGAGTGGAGGACGTCAACAGACATTTCCCGATGCTTCGATGCGGCGGCAAGGATCGCTTTTAGAACGTACCACATGGCTGGAGCAATAAAGATGGCCTTGACAGTATGTTGAATGACAGTCAGGAGGATATTCATTATGATAACGGTGGAGGCGATGACCACAGTGTATGAATACGCCTCCGCCCAGATTTGGTTATGTTCTAGCTGAAGGATACGCAATTGACTGTAGTTCCTCAAGAAAGAGATCACCCGGAAAGCGTTCGACAAATTGCTCGAGGATTTTTTGAGGCAGCTAAAAAAATATTGATGCCTTCAATAATCTAGAATTTTTTGCTACATTTTCAAAAATCCTGAAAATGATTTATTCTAATAACAGCATACCAAAGAAACTGTCGATTAATTTTGGTATGAAACAGCACGGCGACAACAAAAACGGGACACACGGAGCATTGTAGTATCCACAGGTAGACCTGGAGGATTTTAACGGGTCCCAAAATGTTCTTAGGAGCAAAGGAGGACAAATGGTATACTTGGTTCGGCTTCCTCACCTGCCTCAAAGTATACAAAATCACGATGAGGCCGAAGATCGACATCATCTTTTTTAATCCGCCCCTTGCGCTCTTTTCCATCTTCAGAAGTTTGGTTTGTTCCGCCAAAGAGATTCTCATGTCATGGACTTCTGTTTCGCCAAAAACATACTTAGAACGTGATGCAATTTTGTTGATATTTAATTTATTTAAATGAAAAGAAATGCTTTAGAATGTAGGAATATACTTCAGAAAAAAACTGACCTTGGAAAAACCTACGATTTAATTCAAATACCCTGTTCATATAGTTCCGAAACGGCTCCAAATGTCTGGCCAATTTATGAAAAATCAACCAGGTGAATAGCATCGCCGCCAAATACGACTGGAAATTTGCGCTGTCACTGGCACTGATTGGAATTTTGACTCCGCCATTGGTGACGTGGAAATAACGAATGAACATAACCAACAAATAGATCCCGAATAAACAGGTGTTAAACCAACAAAATAATACACGGGGAAAAGGGAATTTTTCTCGGGTGAAATCCTTTGTGTCGTCGCTGAATTTGTAAGGAAGGATTCGGAGCTTAATCGCAAGTCGAAATATCGTGTGAATTGATTCTTCTCTGGAGTCATTTTCTGTCTGTTGAATCATGTCCATGACTGGACCTTCCAGAGCGTCACGAAGAACTGAACACATCACGTCGCTTGTGGGTGTTTTAATTTGGAAGTTTTTTTTACAATGTACATATGTAGTTGAAGCAAACGATATGGATCGGTATTGGTAATAATTATTGGCTTATTGTTCTTGAATACCATTTTAATAGTTACGGTGGGCTAACGGCTTATCTTTTCCCGAGGAAATTAGAGTAATGGTTTATATAATTGTAATTACTCCATATTGCTGTGGAAATGGCATGTCGATGTACGACTAAGTAGCCGAATTGCTAATGGCAAAAGCGACTAGTAGTGGGGCCTTTTCTTAAAAGCAAAAACGACTAAGTACCACAAATTCTGAACAGGATTTTTCGGAAAACGAATGAATGTTCCCATCTCGCTGCGGCTTAGCCCAGGTACAATAAAATTATGGTAATACACACCTCAAATTTGAACAAAGCTACAGCAATGAAGTCGAAATTCAACATTCAACCCACCACAATAATAAGGCTCGTCGATAGATTTGTAAAAATGCCGCTATGTTAGCTTTTACAATCTCCATAGATATGGCATGGATTCCAGTAACTTTGTTGTCCAATGTAATTTAGTCGATATTTACTTTAAAATCACGAATAAAAGCGTGGGGGTCCTACGGAGTTAATTGACAGTACAGACCCTTTCCACAGCTATATTAAGTGACAACATCTTGCAACTACGCATTACTTATATTTCCCCGCGAAATAGATAAGCCAGCAATAATTATGACAATGGTATTCAACAACAATATGCCAACAATTATTACCGATCCATGTCATTTGCTCCAATTACATTGTACTAAAGACTTCGTCAGTTTTTCGTGACGCTCTGAAATGTCCAGACATGGGCATGTTTCAACAAACACAAAATGACTTCAAAGCACAACCAATTCACAGGATATTTCGACTCGTGATTATATGAATATTCAGAATATTGTATTGTATACAATAATTGTATCAATTTCTGCCTTTTTGGCGCGAAACAGAAGTCCATGACATCTGAATCTCCTTGGCGAAACAAACCAAAATTCTGGCGATGGAAAAGAGCGCTAAACGCCAGTGTCACTGGTTGTTCTTAAACGACGGTATGCTTTTTTGAGAACCTTGATATACGGAAATTTTGGATTTCGAACGTGGGAATATAGGATCATATAAAGGGCTTACAGTTAAACCAGACTAAGCCCACTCGAGCAAATTTTATAGGATGGGCAAAAAACTGTGGCGGATGCAAAGTTTTAGAATCACCAAATCTTTTTTTCTGGAAATGTCTTCTATCATTAGTCCCATAATTCTGCCAAATTTTGCAAATCCACCATTACGCGTTTTAAAAATATCGTGATTTTTAAGCATCCCGTTCTGTGGACTTAGTCTGGTTTAACTCTAAAACCGTGAATTCAATTGCGTTCGTTGAAATATGTCCACGTCTGGATATTCCAGTGTGTCACGTAGAACTGACGACATCACGTCCTTTGCAGAGGTTGGAATTTGGATATTTTTAGTACAATGTAATTACAGCAAACGAATCGGTAATAATTATGTTAAGGCATATTGTTGTTCAATACCGTTTTATTTGTTACGGTTGGCTCACCTATTTCAAGCATTTCTAGCAAGTTTTGTGGCTACAAGTTGTATTTAATCAATATTGCTACTGAAAAAGCACGTTCTGGCAATTATCTCCGTAAATGCAACGGAGATAATTGCCAGAACATGCTCTTTCCTGTGCAGTATTGAGTAATTACAACTTGCCAAATATTACTCTTTTTTCTCGGGAAATAGGTAAGTCAAACCCTAACTTTTAAAATGGTATTCACCAACAATATGCCCATACTTATTACCAGTATGTCGTTTGTTCCAACTACACTGTACTTCCAAATTCAAACCACAAGTTCTACATATACACACACAAGTTACAAGTAGTTTCAAAAACTTCCAAATTCAAACCCTAAAAACCGTGATTTCGTCAGTTCTACGGGACGCCCTGGAAAGTCTAGACGTGGATAAGTTTCAACGGACACAAAATGACTCCGACGCACAACCAAAATTCACAGGATATTTCGACTCGTGATTAAGCTTTGAATACTTCCTTACAACTTTACCGGATACACATCTATCTTATATATCTCACCCGGACAAACATATCTTCTTGTCCGGGTATTTTTGTGCGGGTTTAACACCTGTTAAAAATCCAGTGAATTGGGTGTAGTAGTTTGGATTCATTCTGTGTACGTGGAAATGTGTCTACGTTCTACGTCTAATTGTAAGCGTTTCTGGGAACCGCGTGGAACTGATGTATGCTCGTCGCTTCCGAGGAATTTTGGATTTATTTGGAGTTTTGTAATAGGAAATAATCTGTTGCTTAGGAATAGCTGGCTGCCATTACCTGGTCATTTTATTTCACGACGTAGCAATGTGTAAAATCAGGAGTTCAACCATGAAACAAAAATTACTAGGCCCAATCAGCACCAAGATCTTTATGCACATTTATATGAACCAATACGCGTTACCGTGACTTACGGTTCCCCCCCCCAAGAATGTCTTAAGATATCGGTGTTTTGTGTTATCCCGAAATAAGAATACAATATTTCGTCCACTTTTTATTATTTCTATTGCAGCCGTTAAATCGTCAGAACTCAATACACATTTATTTTTACTACAATAGCAAGTAAAACGTAAATAAAATAAAAAGCCTTTCCGCCACTTATCACCAAAATGGATAAATTGTCCTATCTCGCCTACTAGTGTAGTAATCACACCAAAATAACAAACACAAGTTGTTCGTGTTTTTTCCCCATGAATTTCGGACGACGTTAAAACTAAACGGTGAAAATTGCTAAAACATATTTGCCAACAAAATTGGTATCGTACCAATTTTTTATCCACTACTTTTCCCCAGCAAAAGTGACACGGAGGAATTGATGATGAATCCAATTATTGTGAGCTGGAGCCCCACGTCAATGTAACCGAAATTGCCATTCCGAGTCGTGATTGGCTGACTTGCAGCCAGGACCTTTTCAAGGTCAATGTGACACTTTACCTGGAGTTTCCATGAGTGAAGGACATCAATAGACATTTCCCGATGCTTCGATGCGGCGGCAAGGACCGCTTTTAGAACGTACCACATGGCTGGAGCGATAAAGATGGCCTTGACAGTATGTTGAAGAACGATCAGGAGGATGTTCATTATGATGAGGGTGGAGGCGATCACCACAGAGTATGAATATGCCTCCGCCCAGATTTGGTTATGTTCTAGCTGGAGGACACGCAATTGGCTGTAGTTCCTCAGGAAGGAGATCACCCGGAAAGCGTTCGACGAATTACTCGGGGATTTTTTGAGGCAGCTAAAAAAATGCAATATTTATATCTTCTCTTGATAATAATTTTTTTCGCTACATCTACAAATATCCTGAACACGATTTATTCTGTAATAGAATACCATAGACACTGCCGATTAATTTTGCTATGAAATAGCACGGCGCTGATGAAAACGGGACACACAGAGCATTGAAGTATCCACAGGTAGACCTGAAGGATTTTAACTGGTCCCAAAATGCTCTTAGGCGCAAAGGAGGACAAATGGTAGACTTGGTTCGGCTTCCTCACCTGCCTCAAAGTATACAAAATGACGACGAGGCCGAAGATCGCCATCAACCTTTTTAGTCCTCCCCTCGCACTCTTTTCCATCGCCAGGATGTTGGTTTTCTCCGCCAAAGAGATTCTCATGTCAAGGACTTCTGCTTCGCCAAAACAAAACGCAGAAATTGATACAATTGTTTTTGTTGATATTTAATTGATTTCAATTCAATGACAATAAATACGTACTTTCGTCTATATAGGCATTAGGCATATACTAAAAACCAAGGTATAACATCCGAATCGGTATTTGAATTCAAATCATCATTATATTCGTATTTGTCAATATTTTAATCGGAATTAAAATATTGACAAATTATTCCAGATTGTATTACAAATAGATTTCGTGAAGTATTTGAATACCTATATTCATGTGTCTGAGTATTTGAATACAATAGAATTGGAATCAGAATTTATATTTTAGGTATACGATATGTATATTTGTATTCGTAATTAGGAAAAACACATATTTTAATTCATATTTTTTCGGATGTCAGTCCTTGTTTAAAACAAAACTGACCTCGGAAAAACCTGCGATTCAATTCGAATACTCGGTTCATATAATTCCGAAACGGCTCCAAATGTCTGGCCAGTTGCTGAAAAATCAGCCAGGTGAATAGCGTCGCCGCCAAATACGACTGGAAATTTGCACTGTCACTGGAACTGATTGGAATTTTGACTCCGTCATTGGTGACATGGAAATAACGAATGGATATAGCCACCACATAGATTCCGTATAAACCGGTGTTAAACCAGCAAAATAATTCTCGCGAAAGAGGGAATTCTTCCCGAGTGAAATCCTGTGTGTCGTCGCTGAAATTGTAAGGAAGGATTCGGAGCTTAATCGCGAGTCGAAATATCCTGTGAATTGGCTCTGCTCTGGAGTCATTTTCTGTCTGTTGAATCGTGTTCATGTCTGGGCCTTCCAGTGCGTCACGTAGAACTGAAGACAAGTTTTTAGTACAATCTAGTTGGGGCAAACGACATGGATTGGCAATAATTATGGGCATATTGTTATAGAATACCATTTTAGTAGTTACTGCTGGTTTACCGAGTTGGCGAGGAAGTATGAGTAATGGTTGCAGATTGTAATTATTCAATATAGCTATGGAAAGGGTATGTGCTGGCTATTAACTCTGTAAGGCATACATGCCCACGCTGGTATTCGTGATTTCAAAATAAATATCCACTTAATTGCACTAACAACCGCGGTGGCTTTGTGTGTAGATTAATTTCATTTTGAATTCCAACGGTTGAAAAACAGAGTTGAAATCATAACAATTTTCAAGTTAGCTTATTCAAGTTACAAATTACATACAAACCTCACAATTGATCGAAGCTACAGCAATGAATTCGAAATTTAATCCACAATAATTGAGGCTCGTGGATAGATTTGAAAAATTGCTGCTATGCTAGCTTTTATAATGTTCATACATACTTATGGTATGGTTTCCAGTATCTTTGTTGTCCTGTCTAATTTAGAGGATATTTACTTTAAAATCACGAATAAAAGCGTGAACTGGTGGGCCGAACGGATTTATTTGCCAGCACATGCCCTTTCCGCAGCAATATTGAGTAATTGCAACTTCCAACCATTACTCGTGTTTCCTAGCGAAATAGATAAGCCAACCGTAATTATTAAAATGGTATTCGACACCAATATACCAGTAATTATTGCCGAGCCATGTCGTTTGCTCCAACTACATTGTACTAAAAATTTCCATCTTCAAGACCGTATAAACGACGTGATGTCACCAGTTCTACGGGACGCCTTGGAAAGTCAAGACATGCACATATTTCAAAGGGCACGAAATGACTCCAAATCACAGCCAATTCACAGAATATTTCGACTTGCGATTAAGCTCCGAATCCTCCCTTACAACTTCACCCATGACACGGAGAATTTAACCCGAGACAAATTCCCTCTTTTTAAGGAATTATTATGTTAGCTTAACACCTGTTTTTACGGGGTTTATGTGGTAATTAAAAACACAAATATTTTAAGTCATCCTTGAGGAAAAAATTCCTAGGTCATGTTGGTAACATATTGATTAATAGATGTACATAAAAATCTTCGCGCTGACAAGACCAGGTCAATTTTTTTATGGTTTAACTCCTTATTTCGCACATTACTTCTGCTAACTCGTCCAATATACGGCCAGCGTAATGGCGTCCAACAACAATATGCCAGTAATTATTATCAAGAAACATAATTTTGTCCAATTATTTTTTACTAAAATACTCCAAATAAAAACAAAATTCCTGAGGAACGACCAGCATACGTCAGTTTCAGCAAGTTCTCTGAAACGCTTTGACGTAGACAGATTTCCACGTACACAAAATGAAACCAAACTACAGCCAATTCACTGGATTTTTCGACTCGCGATTAAGCTCCGGATCCTTCCTTACAACTTGACTGACGACACTCGGGATTTCACCCGAGAAAAATTCCCTCTTTTCCGTGTATTATTTAGCTGGTTTAACAACTGTTTACATGGGATCTATGTGGTGGTCATGTTCATTCGTTATTTCCATGTCACCAACGGCGGAGTCAACATTCCAATCAGTCCCAGTGCGACCGCAAATTTCCAGTCGTATGTGGCGGCGACGTTATTCACCTGGCTGATTTTCCAGCAATTGACCAGACATTTGGAACCGTTTCGGAATTATATGAATCGGGTATTCGAATTGAATCAGAGGTTTTCCCAAGGTCAGTTTTTTTAAGTATGTATGTATATGCCTATGTAGTCGAAGGCACTTCTTTTCATTCAAATCATTTAAACATGAACAAGAATAACTGTGCGAATTTCTGAATTTGTTTGGCGAAACAGAAGTCCATCGCATGAGAATCTCTTTGGCGGAACAAACCCAAATCCTGGCGATGGAAAAGAGCGCTAAGGGAGGAATAAAAACGATTATAACGATCTACGCCCTTTTTCTAATTTTGTATACTTTGAAACTGGTGAGGAAACCGGACCAAGTTTACCATTTGTCGTCCTTTGCTCCTAAAAACATTTTGGGACCAGTTAAAATCCTCCAGGTCTATCTCTGGATACTTCAATGCTGTGTCTGCCCGATATTTTTGGGTGCCGTGCTATTTCATACCAAAATCAATCGGCAGTTTCTTTGGTATGCTTTAATAGTATAAATCATGTTCCGGATTTTTTGTAAATGTAGTGTGAGCGTCTATCGTTAAAGGCATCCATATTTAATTTTTTAAGCTGCCTGACAAAATCGTCGAACAATTTGTCAAATGCTTCCCGGGTGATCTCCTTCCTGAGGAGCTACAGCCAACTGCGCATTCTCCAGCTGGAGCATAATCAAATCTGGGCTGAAGCATATTCGTACACTGTCGTGATTGCTTGCACGCATATCATAATGAACGTTCTCCAGATTGTTCTTCAACATACTGTCAAGGCCATCCTTATGGCTCCAGCCGTTTGGTACATTCTGAAAGCGATCCTTTCCGCCGCGGCGAAGCATCGGGAAATGTCCGTGGATGCCCTACTGTCATGGAAACTCCAGGTGAAGTATCACGTGGGACTTGAAAAGGTCCTGGCTGCAAGTCAGCCAATCACTACGCAGAATGGCAATTTCGGTTACGTGGATGTGGGACTACAGCTCACGCTAATCGGGTTTATCATCAATACATCCGTGTCACTTTTGCTGGGAGCAAGTAGTGGATAGTGAAGTGTTGCGATGCTAAATTTAATTTGCTTTTGCAAATAACTCACGGAAATTTTCGTGCCTTTCACATTGTTCAGAATTATTCTTGGTCAAAATATTCACACCATGCAGCACCCAGTTGCAATTTTTAAAATGTTTTTTCAATCCACTATGTACCATTTGCCACGCACAAACAGCATATTCATGTGTAACCTTTATGGGATGAACAACCCGAAATGCATCATCAATTTTGGTTTCGAGGGACTTTCAAACAAGTTTAAAAGTTTACATTTGAAACTTTCATTTGAGCACTAAATATTATCATGGTGAACCGAAGGGTGAACCAAATCGATCCTTCTGTGGGTTTTACTTTATTACACTATGCCTAAATCTCATGTGTAAAGTTTATTTTATTGGTCTGTGTATAAACGTCAACTAACCTACTTATGTATAATAATGGGCTTATACTCGATGGCAGTCATGAGGTGGGTATCGGTCCTCTTGGGCGTTATCCTCTTGGGCAACTTATATTAATCATATCAGTGAGTAGTGATTAATTAAAGGACTGACAATTACTTGTTAAAGTTTAAAGAACCGTATTTATTTATTATTATAATAATGGAGAGCTCTAACTCTCATGACTTTCCTACTCGGAAGTCCTCACATTTCTCCTCTTCCATGGTATGGATTATCCTTCAGGGATAATCCATCCATTTATTATTTGCATATACATATATTATCTGTGTATACATTGTTCTTATTATTCTTGCTATATTTCTTGAATGCTACACATGTTTGCTTTTTCTGAGTTCCCACATACACTATGAAACGTTTTATTAAAAAATCTCTATACGTGAAACATTTACAATTTACATGATTAATTTTGTTCGCTTAATATTACGATTGTATTATTACGATTGTAAAGCATACGTGGAAATGAATGTACTAATTGTAAGATATTTTGATATTTATACGCGACATACACTAGTACACTACACGGCTACCAACAGACATAGGAAACCACTTTGCATACGCCCAGCAAGTTACATACATGCATACAATGAAGGATTTGGAGGCAAAAGGTAAGTCCACAATACTAAATTTTACAGGCGAAATGATAAATCATTTCAAATACAACACTGCAAAATTCAGAGAATATTTTTTTAACTTTTAGTACGTGTGCAGGTGTGTCTGTGTTCATGTGCTTCGAAATCTGTCTTCCATATTTTTCCAATTGCAACGAATTGAAGGAATATAAAATGTCGGGATTAAACCCTTTTGAATCTGAAAAACCATCATTCAATGGTTTATCCTGCAGAAGTATACCAAACTACGATAAAATTGTAGTTTCAACAATAATAGTGGTAAAAATTACCTAGTCGATTATTGCAGGCAACTCACTGTGATAAGTGATTATAGTGTGTACAGGCGAAAATGAAAATTGAAACATTCGAGATATGAATAAATGCAAAAAGGGAACCCCATGGTGCCTAAATTTTAACATAAGATTTTTGATTAGGATTTGCCCAAAAAACGTTCGACCAAACTTCAATCCCAATATTTTTTAAAAATAATAAAATAAAGACTTATAGGGGAATTCTTGTATGACAAAGGGATGTGGTCTAGACGCTGTCGTAATACTGAAGTTTTATGTGATTCAGCGAACGGATTTCCGTTATTTGGACTTGTGTCCTTTTGCTTCCAAAGCACCTGTGGACTTAATTCCTTTTGCATCTGAAGTTTTTTTCGTGCCGATTTGTTTTCAATATCGATTGTCAATTTGTAAAAACACATTTATTTTTGCTACAATATCAAGTAAAACGTAAATACAAAAAGAAAGCCTTTCCGCCACTTATCACCAAAATGGATAAATTGTCCTATCTCGCCTACTAGTGTAGTAATCACACCAAAATAACAAACACAAGTTGTTCGTGTTTTTTCCCCATGAATTTCGGACGACGTTAAAACTAAACGGTGAAAATTGCTAAAACATATTTGCCAACAAAATTGGTATCGTACCAATTTTTTATCCACTACTTTTCCCCAGCAAAAGTGACACGGAGGAATTGATGATGAATCCAATTATTGTGAGCTGGAGCCCCACGTCAATGTAACCGAAATTGCCATTCCGAGTCGTGATTGGCTGACTTGCAGCCAGGACCTTTTCAAGGTCAATGTGACACTTTACCTGGAGTTTCCATGAGTGAAGGACATCAATAGACATTTCCCGATGCTTCGCCGCGGCGGCAAGGACCGCTTTTAGAACGTACCACATGGCGGGTGCCATAAAGATGGCCTTGACAGTATGTTGAAGAACAATCTGGAGGATGTTCATTAGGATGAGAGTGGAGGCAATGACTACAGAATATGAATACGCCTCCGCCCAGATTTGATTATGCTCCAGCTTGAGGATACGCAATTGTCTGTAGGTCCTCAGGAAGGACATCACCCGGGAATCGTTCGACAAATTGCTCCTGGATTTTTTCAGGCAGCTAAAAAAATTAAATATATATGTCTTTAATTTTTTTCGCTCCATTTACAAAAATCCTGCACATGATTTGTTCTATAATAGCATACCAGAGAAACTGTCGAGTAATTTTGGTATGGAATAGCACGATGCCGATAAAAATTGGGCACACACAGCATTGAAGTGTCCAGAGGTAGATCTGGAGGATTTTAATGGGCCCCAAAATGTTCTTAGGAGCAAAGGACGACAAATGGTAGACTTGATCCGACCTCTTCACCAGCCTCAAAGTATACAAAATCATGATGAGGACGAAGATTGTAATTGTAGTTTTTATTCCTCCCCTAGCACTCTTTTCGATCGCCAGGATTTTGGTTTGTTCCGACAAAGAGATTCGGATGTCATGGACTTCTGTTTCGCCAAAAACAATGCAGAAATTGATGCAATTTCAGTCAATTCTCTCCATAACGGTTTAGCAAAAAGCAGCCAGAAAAACAGTTATAACAAAAAACCGGTAAAAAACGGTTTTAATGGCGTGGGATTGATAAATTTGAAAAAACCGGTATAGCGCGTGAGGGCGTGGCCTAAACCGGTATAGCAAAAGAGGAGGATTTTAGCATTGAAATGGTCATGGGCGGGTTTGTGAACACCATTATAGTGCAAAAACCGTTATAAGGAGGTCCGTTATAAAAAGAATTGTATTTATATTGATATTTTATTGATTTAAATGGAAAAAAATGCCTTGGACTATTAGCACATAATTCATAAAAAAAACTAATCTTGGAAAAACCTCCGATTCAATTCGAATACCCGGTTCATATAATTCCGAAATGGTTCCAAATGTCTGGCCAATTGCTGGAAAACCAGCCAGGTGAACAGCGTTGCCGCCACATACGACTGGAAATCCGAGTTTACACTGGGGTTGATCGGAATTTGGACACCGCCATTGGTGACATGAGGGAATTTTTCTCGGGTGAAATCCCACGTGTCGTCAGTCAAGTTGTAAGGAAGGATCCGGAGCTTAATCGCGACTCGAAATATCCGGTGAATTGGTTGTGCTCCGGAGTCATTTTGTGTTCGTTGATATGTATCCATGTCTGGACTTTCCGGGGCGTCACGTAGGACTGACGACGTCACGTCTCTATTGGGGGTTTTGTTTTGGATTTTTGTAGTACAATGTAATTGGAGGAAACGACATGAATCGGTAATAATGATTGGTATATCATCGTTGAATACCATTTTAATAGTTGAGGGTGGCGTACCAATTTCAAGAGGAAACCAGAGTAATGGTTGCAATTACTCAATATTGCTGCGTAAAGTATTGTGCTGGCAATTAACTTCGTAGGGTCCATCAGCCCACACTTTTATTCGGGATTTTAAAGTAAATATCCACTTAATTACACTAACAGCTTTGTGTGTACATTAATTCCATTTTGAATTCCAACCTGGTTTAAAAACTCTGTTAGAATCATACCTATTTTCAAGTTGGTTTAATTAAGTTACCAATTACATACAAAACTCACTAAACTTGGCTACAGCAATGAATTCGAAATTTAACCCACAATAATTGAGGCTCCTCAATAGGTTTGTAAAAATTCCTCTCTGGATAGCTTTTCCAATATCCATAGTTATGGCAAGGCTTCCATTAAAATTAACTTGTACATATATGACCCACAAATTTCCCCGTTCACATAATATTCAGGGTATTGTGGATTACACACAATTTTGCGGGATTACGGATTACTGATTATTCTTTTTTTATTTTTGGGATTACGGATTACACGTACACTTTAGCGTAGCCACCGGATTACGGATTACACTA
>JAQGBT010003199.1:0-20500 GCA_034698585.1 Disparrhopalites patrizii | reverse complement strand
ACGAAGAGTTCTTTATTAAAATATGACTACCTAATTGTAAGTAAATCATGGTAACGGTCATGATGAATGATGATCATTTGATCATATAATGCAAAAATCCCTTCCCCTCTTAAAAGTAGTAACCATACAGACGCGGAAACACAACAGCAAAGGTACTATATGTCTGAACTGCAAGCACTGCAGAGTACCACCTTCATATTTACTATACCATTTGCTATTTAAACAACTAAAAACAAAAATAACTTCATCGCGTGCTGAACAACCATCTATTCTTCACGATTTTTTTGCGAGGATTAACTAATACGTCTTTGGAACGCACATACTTATTGAGTAACAATAGGATATGGGTTTTCTTCTTAAAGGTAGGTGACTAAAAATTCTTGCTTGGAAACTACGTCTTTACTCTCCTGGCTGAAGACTTTAGAATTCCATTACGACTATGATGATGGCCATTAGATACCGGGAGAGGAAATTTTTTGCTGATTCCATTACTTTTTGATCGAGAAGCAGGACGCTTTGTTTCAAACAGTACATCTGAATCGGAATCTTCAAACTCAGCTTCGTCATCCTCTGAAAATTAGTATAATAAATAACACATGATTTCAAATTGTACATTCGCTCGATACATTACTACAACACGTCAAGAGCTGTACTGCATAAATGCTAAAATAAAATGATATAGAAAGAGAGAAGAAGGAACAGCGAATCGATAGGTATACCTGAGGGAGCATCCTCACCTTTAGACTCAAGCTCAATCTCGTCGTCGTCTAACAAGGTGTACTGCTTTTTGCCATAATGCCGTCTGCCAGAGTTCCGGGCAGAGCCGTTTATTCCGTTTGCCGTGGATTTCACACCCAAATTCGCTTTTAGGTTACTCAAATTCTTTTTGAATAGGAAGACCAGGCTCCACAAGAGTGCTATAAACATAGCGAGAAGAAGGCAGGCCACGACTCCGACATAAATTTTACTCCAATCTACAATTTTAGAAAACATTTAACACCACAAGGCTAGTCTTTTTTTAAATAGTGGCTAAACGAATGTAGTAAGCATATTTCAAATTCATGTATTAAAGAAAAGCGTTCAGTTGAAGTAAGTACATACCACAATTTCTTTCCCCATTGCCGAATTTCTTTTTAAGAAAATTCTCCATCCAAAATGCATGGCATACGCACTGTCTTCCTTTGATTGCAGAATCCATGCATGTTCCATGACCTGTCATTTAATAATTTAAAAAATCGTAATTATCAGTGTTATCATAAACGTAACCGAGTTGTGAAGATTTGAGAAACAGACTTATATTGTGAAATGTGCAAAGTAATACCGGAACATGTGTCCAGACACAAAACGGTGTCGATGGAAACGATTGGAAACTGCAGAAGCCTAACATCTTGACGTGTCAAACCACGCAAATCTTTAGCTAATTTTGTGCCTTCGATTACTTCGTTGTTATCGCTTTTTCCGTACAGAATGAATACTGCATTTTCTAAAATCCAGGAAACAGCTCACATTCATTGTGGAGAACATTTTTATATCAATTATAAATAAAAATGACGTAGAACTTTACAGTTGCAGTAAGCAAATTAACTACAGTAGTAAGTACATAAATTATTCAACCTGTATTTAATTGTGGTTGTATGTGTTCGAATATAAGGTGAGTATCGTGCAACAAAAACGAAACTTGCTGCAAGAATTTTTCTAAATCCCCTTCTTTTACGGATGACATGGGTACGTCAACGATTATTTCAATGAGATCTTTCTTTCGGGCATCTAAAAATGAAAACGCGCACAATTTAAATTAACACTGTATTTAGGATAAATAGTACGTTGGCTAAATCCATTCATACAATTTCATATCATTAGGTTTCTTTTGTTGCTAGTTGGAGTAGTACTTACCCTCTTTAACAGTAATAGAAGCTACGTCCTGCGACGAGAGTCCTTGTTCATCTTTGACAGTTAATTTGAAGACATATTTCCCGGGGATTAGGTCAGTTAACTGCAGCAACTGTGTTTGGTCTGAGTTTGCCAATACTACCCCAGCTGCTATCGATTCAGGCTCTCGATCCCATCTCCAACTGGTTATCTTAACATCATCTTTCGACAGAGAGCCATTAAATAGGGCTACAGTTGCAGGAAGTGTAAGGACCTTTTCTCCGCCAGCTTTAGCTACGGGGGGTTCATTGACCTCTGAAAATTGCACAATTTGCATACTGACTTTAATATTAGCTACAAGCTTCAATAAAACGGTGGATTTATCAACCACCTTTGTAGAAAATCAAAAGACAAGTGACAACCTACTTTGCGTAACTGTAACTTTAACTGAGGCCGTGGCCGTCAGTTTAGCATCATCCTCCACTTCAACTTGGAATTCATAATCCCCTTTTGTTAATCCAGTCGCGTTAGCAATAGCTTCAGTAGAATTTAAAATTGTTGCATTTGTAGGGCCCCTGAAAAACCACATGTTGTATCATATGTTGTGCCTAAAATAAATTAGCTTCGTTTATGTCGAAAACGGTCCTACCTAATCTGGGTCCATTGCCATTTAACAACTTTTGTGTCTGCGGTACTTCCAGATGCATCCACTATGGCCCATGTCTGTGGCAAATTGACACTTTGATCCGCTCCGCCATTAGCTACAAAATTATGCGTTCTTAGTTCACGTAAGGGTCACATTGTTTCATAACCGAGATACACACATATAATAAAGGCTATGGGAATACAAAAAAATGAAACGTTTACTAAACCTTTTGGAGGATTTCCACTGGGTTTTTTGACAAAGACATGCACCATAGAAGTGGAGCTTTGACCAGCTTCATCTGCAACCTTCAGTTCATATTGGTATAGACCTAAATGATGCAACAATAAAATAATAAATACCTTGTCAATCACTGTACTGAAAGGGCTGCGTTTTGAATATCTGACCTTCCTGAAGGTGTGACAGCTTCAGGTAGGGAGTGTGTGTGTCCTGCATATCTGCAGCTTTATTGCTGTCCCCGGTCGCTCTCCATTCCCAGCTTACAATCTTTTTGTCATCCGTGCTGGAGTTCCCATTCAACGTGATCTCCGTGGTAGGGAGGTAAATGACAACGTCCTACACGAAATGAAACCACAATTAAAAACGAAACATAATTCACACATGAAACGCTACACCTATACCAGAAAATACGGAAAGTTATACAGAAGGAATGAGATAGTCTCTAATTGCCATTCATTCCGAGGGAGCCACATTAGCAAGTGCAAATATCAACGCAATAATCATCAAATAACGCCATTCATGAGTACTTGAGCTTCTCAATTGGATGGAGACGAATACAAAAACGCTTTACCAATATTCATAATCAGCATAATTGTAACCAACCTTTCCAGCAATTGCTGTAGGCGGATAGTCAGTCTCCTTAATAACGGTTATATTTGCAGTCGTCGAATTGGTAAGATGACCTTCGTCTTCAACTGTGAGTTTAAAGGTGTAGTTTCCAGGGATTAAATTTTCAACCTGGAGAGTAGTAGAATTGCCATTCTTGGTTGGATTAAATGTATAATCCAGTGGCCCTTTTTGCAATTCCCATTTATAACCAACAATCTTGACGTCGTCAGTTGAAGCACCCGCATCTAAGACAACACTGGCGGTGGGTAGCTGCACTGTTTGCTCAGATGGAGAAATTTTGGCAACAGGGGCAAGATTCGTTCTATTCGCTAAAAATTATTCCAAAAATATGTTAAAATTATTACAAAACATACTATTTTCTTAATCATGTAACAAATTATTTGCCTGACCAAGTGCTTACAAACAAATTAATTGCCTAATAAATCCTCTAAAAAAGTGACACATCTCCTAGTTTCTTTTGTATCATGTATGTAGTAGGTATGTAGTATGTATCAATCATTACAATGGTAGCGTAGAATATAAAATGTTGGATACGATTGCATAAGTGATGTTGATACCTGGAAATACAATAACTGTAGCATTAGCTGTTCCAAACGCATCAGTTCCTTTAACGATAACTTGAAACAAATATTTGCCCTGCTTTAATCCTTGAAGTCTCAGCTGCTCCGTTGTTTGGCCTTCCTTCGAAACCTCCGATGTATCTTCAGTTGGCTGTGAAATTACTTTCCATTCGAAGGAGTATGGATTATCTGCATGTATATATTATAGTTCTAAATTGTTATCTCCTTTATCGTTTCCCGGGTATATGCAATACAAATTTTATAAGACGAACCTTTAGTTGCAGATGGAGATATGATAGCTGTCAGAGCCACTTCGTTGTCCGGTAGTGTGACATTTTTGTCTGTCGCAATGACCTGCAATTTCTGCATTGTTTTTTGAGTTGATGGCGCGATAATTGGTATGACCGTAGCTGCAGAAAATCCAACGTATTATCATTTTCATTAATGGCTCACTCATTCTCAGTCTAATCCGCTTCTAAATAATAACTGTACTTACTTTCAAAAGATTTATCGGCCTCAGCAACCATATCTGCTGGTTTTACGCACTTTCCTTCAGGATCAACAATAAAGTCATCTCCACACTGACACACTCCGTTTCTTGATCTTCCATTGGGAGAAACACAGACTTCATTAGGCAAGCACTGAGTTTCTTCGAAATTCACTTCGCACGAACCGGATGAAACTCTAACAGACGGGACCGGACGTACTAGCACCATTTGAATAATCCCTGGGACCTTGCTACCATCCGGGATTCTTCTAGGCACACAAGCGTTGTGACTGTTGGTACAGGTTAACTGCAAACAACAATACACAATTTGTACATCAGATTCTCCAACTAGACATCAAAACTCTTTTATCGCATAGTAGTAAGTAGTAACAACTAATTTTCCAATAATACCTTACTTACCAAAAAGCAAGTCGCGTTAACCATGAAAGCGTAATTACACGTGTGATGCTCACAGCACTGTGCCACACATTTCTCGGTGGTGTTTATGTTTGCAGGCGCTGGTTCATAGGTGCCAGCTGACACATTACCAGCTGGAAAATAGTTCACTAGCACGTTAGAATTCAAACCCGGACATTTATTCCTTAGTTCCCCTTCCAGTCGTACGTCCAGACATTCGCCTAAGGATTTTTGGAAATATACAAAGATAAATAATTATAAAATCTCGTACAAGTAAACGTATAGCTTGAAGCCTTGCTAAAAAGTGTTCCACAGAAAAACTGCGAGATCTGTTCTTTACCGACGCACGCTGGAGGAGTAACCGGAGTAGAAGTATCGACGGAAGCTAAAACATCACTATTGATGAAGACTGCCAATAATAGCAGCCCCCAAAGACAAATCTGAAGTTTGTGCGAATCTTCATGAAATGAATTCATCGTGGTAAAGAAAATTCAATAGGACTCAATCTCCAACAAACAGCATGGTTAAAATTCCTCTTCCTGATTGCCAAAGCAGACGTAGTCACTTCTCACCAATTCTTCACTGTACCAGTACCGGGAAAGACAAGGAAAAACTCAGAGACGAGCTAGAAAAAAACATTACATTTCACAAATAAACAACTGTGCAGAAAATGTTTCAATGAACAACAACCAGGCATTTATGAACACTAACTCACTCGCACGAAGAGATACTTACAGAAATGTCAACACAAATATAGCTTCAAAAAACATTGCAACAACTACATTTCCAAATGAGACTTTCAATATATACCTTCGGTCTTAGTTGTTGCTTAATTTTAACATTTCTAATTGATGTTTACAGAGCACACACAACACAACCTCTTGCCCTTGAAAAGTGTCATCAACTAATCAGACACTGAATAACTTTCAAAGAAACCCGATATTCATTCCACAAAGCACCGGACATACATACATCAATGTTTTTACTTGGATAAAAACTCCAAATATTTAGAAACCATTTGATGCCGCAGCCCAATGGTACCAACGTTAACGAAAAACACAGGCAAGACACAAGCCTTACAAAGAGAACTGAAAACATAAAGAATAATATAATATATGCATCAGATTACATGAAAAAGAGTCCAGACTTTGTGATAGCAATACCAGACAGTTGTTAATTAAAATAAGCCTTTAATCTCCCAGTCCCACCCGATCGGTACCAGCGTGTCGTACTCAGCAGAAAGAAATTGACAGCAAATACACGCTGACAATTCCAAAATGACCCCGCACAAGTCAACTCATCGAAACAACCAAATGCCAGCACTCACCACCATACCCCACCCCTACTTGTTTTAATCAATGGATAATCCTATAATTAAATAGCATTATTAGTCTGTAAACTATATTTACAAAAACAATAAAAACAACTTTTTAAATTTTGCAACATGTATGTTCTAGCAGATTCAACGTTACAATAAAAAGTACTGTCACCATTCAAATTGAAATAGCCGCAGTGAACCAAAAATTACGCAACTTAACTACTACTACAAAAGTGAATTTTAAAAAAAATTGTATACCTAATGTCTACCAGCAAAAGCTTACCTCATCCAAAGACATTGGCACTAATTATTGCCGCAATTTAGCACTCCCCTTGACTAAACAAAATCAGTCGAGGTCGCGGATGGCTGTTTCTTTTTTTCAAAAAAAAAAAAAAATTATGAAGGCATAACTGTGAATAAAATTAAGACACGAGACTGTATAAAAATGGAAGCGATCGTATTTAGTTAAAACGTTCTTGAACTTGGAAAACAATAACAACGTTATTCATAGTAAATGTATGCTAAACCTGACACTAATGAGCTTATTCAAAATCCAAACGCGTGTGTTCCAATAGTCAGCCCTTTTGCACACTCTTCATGGATCACTTGCTATTACGGTGTAGTAAATACTGTTTACATTATACCTCTCTAACTATACATGTATTTAAAATTATTTACAATTTGACTGCTAAAAATGATTTTTAAAAAGTGCTGGTGGAAATGCACAAAAGTTTATGTTTTATGTCCCATGACTCCCATGTAGCCCATGTTCATGTCCAGATCGTGCGAAAGTGGGAAAGGGAAATTTGGAGTAGGAAAAGCATTTTGAAATTCCCTCCACGTGTTGAGCAAGTCCCCAGTGGAGCCCAGCCTTTTTGCATGGCAATACATACGGATCAATTCTGCGTATCCTCCTCCTCACATTTCCCCTTATCGCTCATTAATTAACTATCCGCCATTAAACCCTTTCGAATTAAATGAATCACCATTTCACCATCACCACGCATTTACACGAAATTTACAGCCTATATTTACCTGTAAATAAATCCGTCCAATTTTTTCCATGTCCAATGAACTCCATTGCAGGGGAATTAAAAGACAGCTATTAAAAACCATTTGGACGTTTGATTTGGACGTAATCTGGATCATAAAAAAATAAAAACGTTTCCTGAAATGACCATACATGGATTATGACAGGTCATGTTACATGACTCAATTTCCTGCTTTCCTCCTTTTTAAAAGAAAAATCCAAAAAATTGGTTTTCGTGTGTTTTTCAGGACAAAAAAAAAAGCTGAGTACTAGTGCAACTTACAACTATCTGTAGCTAGTTCGACGTCACACGACAAAGTTCATGGCGTTGGAGTGCATCAAATCAATAAAAAAAAAATTGGACACAAGTTTGCGCAGTAGAAGTAAGTAAACATTTAATGGGAATTGCAAAAGTAATAATGTAATAAATTACTCTTGTACTATGTCGACCACCCCACGTTTGTTTGCCTTGCTTGGAGCATAAAGATATTTGCCACAGAATTCCCGAGTAATATCATATACTAAAATTTACTGCATTTACATATATATCACCCATATAATATATACATATACCTATAGAATGTGAGAATAGTGAGAACCACAGCCAGGGAATTTATTGTTCGACGGAGGAACGGGGAAAGTTATTTAGCAATTGACAAAATGCCAGGTGCGGTTCCAGTGGATGAATGCAAGGAGAATGTTTTTATTTTATTTTTTTTTCATTCCCATTTTTACGCCTGATGCTTGCCGGTGATTACACGAATGGAGTTCATTTTGTGGTCAAGGAATCAATATTTTAAGTAGGTACAGGTATTTATATGCATACATATTTTAGTCAACTTCAACGTGGTTTGTGGTTTACCATCACAGTACCTTTTACAACTTTCCACGGCAAGCAAGACACACAAGACATACATATGCCGATTAAATCTTTGTTAAACTTCTGATGTATGCAATTATTTAGAAGGAAAAAGTACCTAATGTACCTATATTATAATAAATAACATGAAATTTAAAAAAAATTGCGCAACCTTTTATTTTACCTACTTTGCTTTCCCACGGATGTGTTTGTAGCATGTATAAGTTGAAATAATGAAAGTCAGGCAGGGGCAATGATTTCATGGAAATTGTTTGGGACCAAAATGTGTGGATAAATAAAAAGGGCAAGATACTGGAGCTGGAGAAAGTTGTGTAGGTACTTATAGACAAAAGTGATTCGGTGTGTGTGAGACAGAATTCTTATGCCATAAATAGAAAGTTGCCGTCCACCGTCCTTTCTCATTTCATTTCATATTAGAGCAGGTGGACTTTCCTTGCTTTCTCGGAGAAAATTAAATCACTGTATATATGTGCGTAATGCTATTATCATGTAGTATTAGGTTAAGTCTCATTGCATAATCTAATTAATATTTATATTATGCATTTGCACATTAATTATGAGGCGGAAAAATCCACATATCGATATCTGTTGAAAGCACTATTCAACATAGAATTATCAGTAGGATTTTAAATGGGTTCGTCCTGGGGATTCCACTGATAAACTCATTTAAAAACATGTAAAAAAAAATCCAGTGGGAAACATGAGGCTGAGATAGTTGTAGGGAACGAGATAATTCGGAATTAGGACGGTGTAAGCAATTATCTCGGAGCCGATAAGGCATCGCCCCTCAGATTAAATGGAAACTACTTTCGGCCATAATTTGGCTGTTTAAGAATAAAACTTAGATACTGCGTCTACGGGTCTACATTGTATCGGAACTTTAATTGCTATTTGCTTGTGCAAACGACTTGAATTGTAATTTTCAGATTTTTTTTACAAAACAACAGAAAATACATAAGGCACCTAATGCAACTTTGCATGTATTACAAGGCTGGCTCATGCAAAAACTAAAGAACAACATAGGACTTTCTCACCATTCAAATAGACAATGATGAATTATTTGACGCAAGAATTGGAGTGACTGGCTGAGGCCAAGATTGCATGCTCAATGACCTTTTGTGAATTATGAAACGTATGGCTATATTATTTTTTCCCAGTCAACAGTTCCCACAAAAACGAAGAAAAGGCGTACTGTTTAAATGGAGTTACAGGGGTTACATGTAAATAGCGTTTACGATTGTTGCAAAGGATTATTGACAGAGTTATTATGGGGACCGGGCAATGGAGGCTCAGAAAGAAATCCCTCATACTTGCCTTCGTACTGCTCGTATCCCTCTGTGAGTTATCCTTTATTCTTCGTTTATAAAAAATAAATAAAACATTGGCAAAATTATTTACCATCTACATAAGTGCAGGGCAGTGATTACTGATTACTTTTTGCTTATTTAAATTAACTTGAATTAATGTTTTTCTAGTCACCGGCAGCGGCTGGTGCAAGAAATTCCTCTTCCCCCGAATGGGCAATAGGAAGCTGTGTCAGAACAAAGTCCAGCAATGTCAAAGTATGACATGTCAATTGAGAGATTAAATAGAATAGAATAAATAGCAATCATACTAGCAAACTTGTCCTGACTTCAAAATGCTCTTTGCTCGTTAACAGAATCCAATAGAATCAATTCCCCGGAAGAAAAATCTTGCATGGATGCTTTGAAGAAGTCACCGATCTGTGGGCGGCAGACCCAAATAATACAGCAGCAAGCAAGGTTAATTTTATAATTAATTATTAATATTCTACAATTTTGCAAGCATGAAAACGGGGATTAAATTCCAGCTAAATTGATTCTTCGGCTAATCCATTCAGGCCACAGTACAGATATGCGAGCGCCGTCGGCGTCCCCAAAGCTACTACGACTCCAAGGAGCAAGAAAAGATGCATGCTCACCCGCCTAATTAAGTCATGTCCACCTTAATATTAGGGGAAATTATATAAATGTCCACCTTTCAAGATTACACAATACACAAAAAAATGTTTTATTTTTATTCTCCATTTTTTTTGCTATTGATTATTAAATGACATCGAAAGGAAAATTAATCACGTATTAATCACAATCAAATTATCAGTAATTCTAACATGTACTCAAGCGCGTACTTTGTCTACAATTATTTTTTTTTACAGGGAACTAATAGAAAGAATAAATAATTCGGCTTTACATTTGCTGAATTTAAACTATAAAATGAATGCCAAAAGCTGTCTACAATAATGTGTTATTGAAACAGAATCAGTATTAATAAAAATTCTACTCTGAGATTTTAAGCAGTATTATTTAATAGTACTGCGTGGCGGAAGGTAATAATGAGGATAAAATAACTGCCCAAAGGCTTTGTGAAAATGTTTAGCCTCGTGAATATCTTGTATATCCACAGCAGAAATTAATAGGATTAAAAAAAATTACAAAAGGTACCTACTTTCAAGTAGGTAGCAAGTGACTGATTTAGGAAAAGGTGAAAACTAATTATTCATCCTCGTCAAAATCACAGTCATTGTTGTCAGAGAGGAAAAACTCGGTCTCAGTCTCGACCTCATCGGAGGAGATGAATCCGTGGTTGGAGTCACAGAAGCAGTCATTGAACTCATGATTGTACCAGTCATCATCCCCGTCCTCCTGGAGGTCATCCAGCTCATTGTACCAGTCGTCCGTGGAGAGGTGCTTGTTCCCTCCCACCACGTCAGCCCCCGTGATTTCGCTGATGTCCCACTCTTCCGTCGGATGACCCACTTTGCTCAGCTCATTCTCCAGCTTTTCCGTCCATTCTTCATACTCATCGCTGGAGTCATTCAAATCCACACTTCTCCAGTCCCCGTCCGTCTCCGCCTCATCGCTCCCGCTGGAATAATCTCCGTCCCAATTCATCCGCATTGGCGTCGGCTTGCGATTGCTCCCCGCCTGAGACAACGGCATGGGCGATGACGTTAGAGCTGAACCTGCAAAACAAACAAGATTGGTAAACAAATGCAGATTTATTAGGGAAATATTAGTACATATATTCCACTTGACCCACATTTCTCCTGTATTTAAAAAAAAATTATTTACATAGGTATGCACATAATAATTTACAAATCTAATGCTGATGAGTCAGCGTACCAAAAACTTGTATATCCAGAAAGTCAGTAGAAAGTTTTGAATATGATAAAAACAACGGGTAAATTGTGCAGATAAAAAAATACTTACTGAATCTCGCTGGAGTTCGTTTGGTGGAGGAAGTTGGAGTCTTCTCCAGGTTGTTTTTATGTAGCTGGACACGCAAGCTGTACATGAGGGAGGCGTTGACGGACTTCCCATCCTGCGGAGTTCCCCCCACGGAATTCCGCCTCAATTTGTTGACAATACTCACATTCGGACTTTTGGGGAAAGGAGTGTCCGAGTCCCGTCGCAGCAGCTATAGAAATATAAACAATAATAGTCATTTTTGCTTACGAGGACATTGTTCACTATTTTGAACGAATTAATAGCACATTCCCTCTCAAAAATATACATGCCCAATTAATTTTGGGAGTAATTAAAGGAAAATATGACTAATGGTTTCAAATGTATAAGGTATGACTGAACTTACTTGCAATCGGTGCTTCGCGGTTCTTGGAGTGGCACTCTTCTCCGTGCCTCCGGAACACCAGGGACTACAGGGTCCAAAAGAAAGGCTTCGACGATCTTCCATGGTTTATTTCCACGTCAAGATGGAAGATTCCAGGAAATGGGCTATTACGTTCTGTCGTACTCAAAAATCCACTTGGAATTCAAAAATCCGTCTTGAGTAATTTTGGGATTTTAACAAAAGTCGTGCTAAAGGAAGTGAGGAACAATGGGGCACAAAATTATGGAATGTAGTAGAACAACCGGATGACCCAGCGTTTCAGAAGAGACTGAGGACTTCCATTCCAGAACAAGGAATTTCTTGCAGACAATAATTTGCATACATTTCCCCACGAATATGCACATTTTTGGTAATATTTCACTGGCTATGTCAAATGCATTACATGCTCAGATGTCACAACGCAAAAACAAGTTTGCTAATATCAATATCAGTATCAGTCTATTTTGTATATACTCGTAAATGTAAGTAAAATATGTAAATTAACGGGAACAAGTATTTTTTTTTGGCATTTGCGCTACATCCCGGTATTATTAGTCGCGACGGAGTCGTTGGAGCTTTTTGAACACCAAGAGGTCTTTTGAGCCTCATCGTGCTCCGACTGAATCAGCTGGAACATGATGATAAAGTACGTCAGAACTGTGGTTACAACCTGGCGAAATTGCAACAACCATTTTTCTATTAGTACATTTATTTCCATTATAAATGCATAATTACAAATGTACCTATATGTATTCCATTTAAATAGGTATTTATTCAGAAACTTACAGCAGGGAAGAGACCGTGATTGACCTCAAAGAAATTGCCGGCCGTGGAGCGCCAATTCCACTGCGAGTACCAGTTTGCCCAAGTCTCCAGCTGTCTCAGATATGCCTTTTCCAAAGAGGACAAGTATAATTAACAAATTAACATTCATCCGAATTGAATTCAGGATAATATTCACAAAGTAATTTATGCTAACACTAGTGCATTTAATCAGTGCTCAGAAAAATGTTAAGGTATTTGCCTCGTTTTCGCACACGTTGCTGCAATCAACTTGACCCACGGCGTCAGCCACTCTCTCTTTCCCTTTTTCAATCTGCAGAAAAGTAAAAACTGATAATGCAAATGAACGAAACGCGGAAGAGAGTATTTGTGTAATTATTAATTTTGCTGGTTCCGTCATATAAAGATGAGACAAAAATAATTCTAGATGTTGCATCTCACCCCAGATTCCATGAATTCTCCAAAAGCTCCCAAAATGAGGACGATGGCGATCCCAAAGAACATATCCACAATGTTCTCCTTCGTCTCCAAACTGTCATTCTCGGGGAAGAAAATACTACTTGCCGTATTGATGATGGCCAGAACGGCAAAAAACAGGACGCCCACCATGTACCAACCTCCCACTTTAGCATACAAGCGAAAGGCCGTCTTCATGTCCTGAAACTGTCTGGGGAAATTCCCCACCTCCTTCTCCAAGTCTTCTCCAGAAGTCACTCCGGAACCATTTCCGGACCAGGACTTCCGGTGGAATTTTTGCAGGGCATGAACCAAGACAGAGCTGACTCGGTCCTGGATTTCTATGAACTCGAAACCACAAATTATGATGAAGCAAAAGGCAATGTTGAGGGACAGGTCAAACTGGATGTCCACAATGTACAGCAAGATCCTGGCGGGTACTGTAGCTTGGGGAAGTCCCAAGATTCCGGGGTAGTCTTCCTCGAAAAAGTAGCTGGAACTCCAGCACACGTAGGACATGTCCGCCAGACATAGGATGACCAGGAAAATTATGAAGATGCCCGTCTTCCACTTCCTCCGGTATTCTTCGGGGAAGCTCTCCCTGAATTTGGCCATGATTTGAATCATTTGAATGCTCTTATAGCAGTAGACAATTGCAACTGCGCGGATGATGGTCACTGAGATGGCGTAGGAGAGCGCCGCGGTGTAGTAAACAATTTTCCGTGATCCCGGGGAGTCCTCCCGTAATCCGTATTCCTTGAGACTGAAGGCCGTTGTGATAATGTCCGTATAAAGCAAGATCACAATGCCCCACAATAAAAATATATTCCAGGGGGAAAATCGAAGATCTTCTATCCTTCTGAATGGATTTTGGACCGGGAATAAGCCCAGGAAGGAAGAGCTCACCGAAAAAATCTTGAAAAGATGCATTTCAAAAGTGGCCCTAGAAGTGATCCAAACCCAAATATTTTAAATCAAATGCAGAGCCAAGATGGACCTTGGATGATGCATTCAGTGAAACTTCAATAAACATTCTGATACATTGAAACTCTCCATATTTTTTAGGAATTTATGACCCTGACAACAATCCACGTTCACAATTACAAAGACGCGAGTAATTAGCTGTGGGTCTGCCGTATAAAGTCAGTAATTTTCAGGGATCTACAGAATAATCTGGGACAAAAACAAATAGCAATTGTCTGTGAAGTCACGTAAAAACTTGTTTTTGTACAAAAAAGTGTATTTTGTATACAAAAAACCGCATTTTGCACAACAAAAGTTTGTCTGGGCTGCTTCATGGCGTCGAAGGGAGCCGTGAAAAAAGGAAGTGAGGAAGAAACGCAGTCCAATTACATCTTGCAAGTGGAACTGCAGAGATAGCTGAATATCAATTTATTCTGTGTGGTTTTTGTGAACTAGCAAAAACAAACGACAGTGAAGCTTAATAGCCAGTAGTCCAGCAAGATTTTTACATAGAAAATGTTTTGCTCTTGTAAACGTTTGCGTGTGTACCTATTTATACATCATATGATGTACGTGTAGATGTGTACATAATTTAACTTGTAGTATTCCCTTAACAGCCTGGAATCAGTGTGAACCCTTGAAAGAGCAAGAAGGTTTCTTATCTCCAGTTCAGTATCAATAATGGAAAGGACAAAGCCCAGGAAAAGCCGGATTACTGACAATGCTGGCCTTGCAGCGGAAGGGTGTTTTGTACGGCATTGTGGCTGCCGAGTTCTAGGCCTGGGTTCAAGTCAACCTGCCGGAGGAGCAGTTTGTCTACCTGCCTATACCTAGACATTTGCTGATGATTAAACAAAATTGTTTTGGCACGTCAGTCCGAATGTGTAATGTCGAATTCCGAGTGGCTCTGAGGCAAACATGACAAAACCTCTTTTTTGGTTTTAATTTAGACTAGAAATTACCCGCAACCGTCCGTCCTATTACAAGGGGGAAAATGGCCTAAATGCTTCACAAAGTGGTCAAAAAAGGAAGCAACTCGCATGAAAAATCTGTAACTCGCCTCCTAATAAATCAGCGATTATGATTGGAAGCCATATCCTTCTCAGGAAGTACAGGTACATTAACATTCCTACAGAAAAGCAGAGGTATGAAGTGCATCCGCAGAAAATGAAGGTCAGAAACGGATTCAAGCGAAATATGTAACACCATTACGCGCTTTCGCACTTGATTTCTTCCCATTGTGCATATGTGTTAACGAGTGGAGCTGCTAATGTCTTGAAATTGATCTGCCAAAAAGTACATTATAGTAAGGACACGTAGTCTAATTTAATTCTTTTATTCCACCATCATACTGACGACTTCACATACGTCCCTGCGTATGCATGCAAAATATGTATTATGTACAGGCCCATAAATAAGAAGGTACACGTCTGAGATTAGTGGGACGGACTTTAAGCCTCTGATTCACTGCAACCCGCTAATGAGACAATGACTACCGCATATCACACAATATTACTCACATCATTTAATTCGTGGAACAAAACCTTAGTCTTTTTTATGGAAAAGCAACGACAAATCACATGGACTTGTACGTCTTTCGTCTTTCTGGGCTACACAAATGAGTTAACAATTTCTGCTAAAC
Source organism: Disparrhopalites patrizii (assembly GCA_034698585.1). Classification (NCBI taxonomy): domain Eukaryota; kingdom Metazoa; phylum Arthropoda; class Collembola; order Symphypleona; family Sminthuridae; genus Disparrhopalites; species Disparrhopalites patrizii. Next base: position 4,952 of record JAQGBT010003199.1, on the reverse strand, counting down.
ATTTAGCAAACGAATTCTCTGATTCTCTCCGACGACCTCCTATACCCTTTCACACAAATACTGACGGGGTGAACTGATCCCAGCTGCAAAATGCGGATGCATAGGATTTACACGTGCATATTTAGTAGTGCAGTAAGTAAACCTTGCATATGTAATTCTGTGTCATCCAAGAAAAATCCCTGAAAATGCCCAAGCCACCTACCTCACTCCTTAAAACGTATTAATTATTAATGAGGAGATGATGAGTAGTGGATAAAGCAAGGATGGACGGAGTGATTTGTCTCAGGGGTCAAACAAAGAAGTTCCGGGGACTTACAATTAGAATACCTACGAATAATGTGGACATATGTGCATATATTAAATAAATAAATACGTATTTCATTCAATGTGCAATTTAAAAAAAAAAAAGTACCGGGGTCAGACCCCGACGGGCAGGCTCCTGGCTTGACCCCTAATTACTCTGCTTTTATGTTAATTGAGTAATGGATGCAACTCAGAAGTTAGCAAGTAGGTGTGAGATGTGGATTTCGCTGCTTCAAAACTCCGTTTCACTCCGATGTTACTATTACGGTTTGGCTGAACCCAAACAATTCCCAACTGTGCCTCAGTCTGTGGGAACAATTAAAGTGAACTGGTTACTCGGGAACATCTGCCAAAATGAGACCGATTTCAGTGATCATAGCAGCCAGTTTTCTCTTCGTGGCCATCAGCTTCCTGTCCGTCGAATCTAGCCTCCATAGCAAACGGAAACGTGAGTTTTTTGTGGATTAACTAAATAGAATAATTTAACTATGTGTGTGTAATTTCCAATTAATAAGAAAAATTATTACATTTTCAGAACATCCGTTTTACGTATTAGTGCGGCTGCCGAAAAACATTTGCTACTCAAAGGTGGCAGAACCTCCCAGGTCGGGAGTGTGTGTTAACAGGCAAGTGACCATTTTTTAATCCCTTTTTAAAATAATTTTTGAAATGATAAGAAATTAAAAAATAAATTGTGATTTCAAATGATTGGATAAGCAGCAGAGAATGTCGAAGGATCAATGGAACCGCCTCTGGAACTTGTGCTAGGGGATACGGCGTGTGTTGTTTGGGTAAGAGAAATTACAGTTATGCCTCGGAGATTATGGCGCGCTCTAGCGCAGAAAATGGGCGGAGAATATTTTTGCCACAAGTCAAAGGAGTTAATACATACTTTTGCAGTGACACTAAATTGCAGTTCGAATCCGGAGATTGTGAGGGTGAACGGGACTCATCTGGTGAGTCCGAAGGATTTGATGAATCAAACCAGTTGCGAGTATCGCTTTCCCCGGCCTCCCGGCGTATGTCAGATACGCCTGGACTTTCTCCAGTTTGAGACGAAACCTGGTGATCAGCTTGAGAATGGTGACTACGGAGGTTGCTATGAAGATACTCTCAATATTGCGGGTGCTAGTAACGCTAGATTCCTGGGAACGTTATGTGGGAATCTCACGGGTCAACATGGTTAGTTTTTTCCTTTATAAATGCTAAATTGTTTATTACATTTGAAATAAAATTTTATTTGCCTTTAGTACATTTGGATTACGGAACGAGTAACATGATCAGCTTATTTAATTACATTGCGGCGGCTACAAATCAGACCTGGGACATTCAAGTGACATATTTGAAATGTGACTCTCCTGAACTAGGTACACCATCCAATATAATATAAACACCACAAAGTCAGTAGGTAAGGCCTATTAAAATGTTGGGGCGAATTGAAATATGTTTTGGTACAGCCCCGCCGGGATGTCTTCAGTATTTCACGGAGCCGTCCGGAATGGTGACGTCATTTAACTGGCCTATGCTGCAATTAAACAACGAGGATTACACTGTCTGTATAAAGCCTCTGCCGGGAATGAATCAAATAATGGTGATTTTGGACTCAAAATTTTTGTTTTTTATACAATCAGAAAAATGGAAGTAAAATATTCTGTGTCCTTGCTCAGTGGTCCAAGTGCGGAGGGTTGTTTGGATTTTTTGTTAGTGGAATCCCTCTGCCAATGTTACCGCCTGGATTGCCTCCTCCACCTCCGAGCCCTGGGACAGGAGATGATTGCCCCAATGATTGGGTCATGATCTTCGGCGTCAACAAATTTTGCGGGAATGATTTCGCTGGACCAGTTACAAGTTCGTAATGAATTGGACAATAATAATGCCCAATTTCAATCATTTGGTAATTGTTTTGGGGATAAATCCAGTGATAATAAGAAGAGTGAATCATGTTTTTATGATAGCTGCTGCTCGACCATTCCTCCTTCATGTTCATTTCAACGAGCAAGAGATACCCGACCTGGATGATGCGAACACCGGATTTTGTCTCCAGTATAAGCAATCACCCTAAATGTCTTTGTCTCAAAACAACCCTATTTTCCTGCCACATTATTGTTACTCATTTTGCCTGAAGCGTGGATGTGCCTACTATTTATTTGTATTTATTTATTTGGTTCTTGAATGTTCAGTTTGTACACGAGATCAATGTATTAAATGCTGCTTTTTACACATTAATTAAATGCTAGACTTTCATGTGAGTATTTAACAGCTAAACGGCGTTAGTAAAAAACGATGCTTATTTATCTGCAATGTCAAAAGAATATAGACAATAATTATTGAAACGAAAAAAATAATTTTTAGTAGGACACTTATTGCCTCGTTACATAAATATGTACAAATGGCGTTTTGCTGTTCCTTTTCCAGGAAAAGCCTTGACTGACGAATATGTTTTTTCTGGGCCTCAAAAGCCAGGGCCTTTCACGCTTGTACGGTAACACACAGATGCCTAATTTTTAAGCATGCATGCGCTGATTGCAGTCAGTAAATTTGCTTTGGTACTTAAAACGTTTCGTTCTGGGTCATGTCAACAAATTCAGTCAAAAACCTCTGAACATTGTTGGCCATCAACGTGCGTATAGTTTTGGGAAAGGCTAGGGAGGTGTTGAGTTTAGCACCAAATAGCAATTAAGTGTGAAATGTATGCACTGTCAACACTAGCTAAAAATGTAATGTAAAACCAGGTTACGATTTTCCACCAGAAAAACGTCTTAAACAATGTGACTATGCATAGTTGTTTATGAAATTGCATCTCCCTTGGGATACAATTTGATTAAGCTTTCAGTGCCTGGTTGTGTTTCCCTGACTCAGCATTTCAACATGAAGTCTCTCTTAGCGGAAATCAGCTGTCTCATCTTGATTCTCGGGTTCCAATCCACTATTACGGACTCCAATAGAACCTTCTCCAGCAATAACCGCAATAAAGGTGAGCTTTTTTAATCTTACATTGAAATGCAGCCTGGGCGCAAAATTATTTGGTAATAAACAGGTGAATACAGAAATCGAAATTATTACGTAGTGCGTCCGTTCTTCTTGTTTGTACGGATCCCCAAAGAAAGTTGTACCACGGATACGAACCCATCAAGATCGGGAGTTTGCGTTTCCAGGTATGTTAATTTAAGCAGTAAAAACATATCTGTACATACATATACATAAGTACTGTGTAGAGTTGTAAAAACGTTTACTCGCTTTTGACCCAAATTTTTTTAAGCAGTAAAGAATGCAGAAGAATTAAAGGGACAGCATCCGGAACTTGCGCTGAGGGCTACGGTACTTGCTGTGTGGGTAAGCTGGACAGTGATGTGGCAATTTACCTCTTCATTAATTTGTTTTTGCAACAGAAAATATTTGAAAAATAATTATATGAACATGCTTTTATATAGTTATTCTTAATGGAGGTGATGGTAAAAATCCGGAGATAGTGAGAGCAAACGGGACCCACATAATGAATCCAGTGAATATGATGAATCAAACTACATACGAGTATCGCTTTCCCCGGCTCAATGACGTCTGTCAAGTACGCTTGGATTTCATCCATTTTCAAACCAATGCTGGCGACGTGTATGAAGTTGGTGACTATGGAAATTGCCAAGATACCTTAAATTTTGCAGGCACTGGCAACACTAGAAACTTGGCTCCTTTATGCGGAAATCTCACGGGTCAACACGGTTGGCTTAATCATTTAATTAATTTAATACAGAATGGATACTTCGCGACCAATGCTGGAAATTAATGCTAAGAACTATGATCACATTTTCCAGTTATATTGGACTATGGAACTAATAGTGTGGTTAGCTTATACAGCCATATTGATAATGCTGAACGCAGGAATCAGGGTTGGGATATTCAGGTTACATTTTTCAAGTGTCACTCAACAGAACTGGGTTAGTTGCAGCAATTACTTTCTTAAAGTATCATTTATCAGCGTGTACGTTATTGAAATAAAGGTGCATAACTATATATGTATGTTTCGAAAAGCTCCTGCAGGGTGTCTCCAATACTTTACGCAGCCGTCAGCGTCAGTGACCTCATTCAATTTCCCCACAATGCAAATGAATAACCACTATTACACAGTGTGTATTAAACCCTTGAATGGGATGAATAAAATCACGGTATTTGATTCATTTATGTGAACCAAACATGAGACAAGATTTTTTAGCAATAATGATTATACTATCAAATTTTAGTATAGTTACTAGTAAAGGTATTTGATCGCAGTGGTCACAATGCGGAGGGTTAAACGGATTTGTCATCAGTGGAATGTGGCGGGCGCCGCTAGACCCTCCTCTCCCCCCTCAGCATTTGAACGGAAGTGAGTGCAAGCTGGATTGGGTTATGATTTACGGCGAAAACAAATATTGCGGGGAAGAATTCAACGGACCAGTCACGGGTAACACGTTCACTGCTTTAGCTGGCGATTTAATTAAGTTTTCATTTATTACAAAGGGTTAAGTAAACAAATGCGTCTGTGATGTCCTTCAAGCTATTGCACAACCTTTTATGCTCGGCATTCATTTCAATGAATTTGAAGTCGATTCTGCTAACAATGACGATCGTAACACTGGATTTTGTCTTCAGTATGTCCAATCTCCTTAGCTAAA
>JAQGBT010003198.1:0-20506 GCA_034698585.1 Disparrhopalites patrizii | reverse complement strand
TAAGTGATATTTCAAGTACGATTTTAAGTGATATTTCAAGTACGATTTTAAGTGATATTTCAAGTACGATTTTAAGTGATATTTCAAGTACGATTTTAAGTTTTATTTTAAGTACGATTTTAATTTATATTTAATTACGATTTTAACAAGTACGATTTCAAGCACGACTTTTAATAGTTCGATTTCAAGTATGATTTTGAGTACGATTTGAGTACGATTTCCAGTGCGATTTTCGGTACCATTTCAAATACAATTTCAAATACGATTTCAAGTGATATATTAAGTACAATTTTAATTGCGATTTCAAATACATTTTCAAATACATTTTCAAATACGATTTCAAGTGGGATTTCAATTTGATTTGAAGTGAGGTTCATAAAACATTAGGTAGGATTTCAAGTACTATTTCAGGTACGATTTCGAATAGATGTCGATTACGATTTCAAGTGATATTCCAAGTACAATTTTAAGTTCAATTGGATTTCAATTTCATTTTAACTAGGATTTCCAGGTTTATTTTAAGTACGATTTCAAGTTCTATATGAAAATAAAGTATTCGGCAAGGAACTTTAGTCTCAGAACGGTTTACGGTGACATGCTAAATCCATATAACTATCCACACAGTTCCGAGGAATCGAGGTGACCGACGCCGGACGTTACGCCTGTCTGGCAACCAACGCCGGAGGGACAGCCGAGTCCGTGGCGGAAGTGATCGTGAATCCGCAAGGCGGAGGTCCGCCCGTGCCCCGGCCGCAACGACGTGAACAAACGGCCTACGCCGGCTCCCAAGCCGAACTCCTCTGCCATTCCCGGAATTCCCCGATTCGTTGGAGGAAAGAGGGCTCCGATTCCCTCCCGACCTCCGCCATTCCCTTGGGCAACATGTTGAAATTCATCAGTCTACATGTGTCGGATTCAGGGCGTTACATCTGCGAAACGGACGAAGGTTCTGAAATTGTTGATTTAACTGTCGAAGGTGAGTCTTAACGTCGGAGCTGACGAAAAAAATCCTTGTAATTTAGTTCCTTATTTAAAAAAAAAAACAAAAATCTTGTTCAGTAGTTTTTATTTTTACTTTGTAAGTGGATTTTGCGTGTGTATGCATATTTGTATTACCATGTTTTATTGATTTTACGGTGCATTTACCCCTTTTTTTGATTTCTAGACCCGATCAATGACCGTGTGTTGTTATTCATTAATTAATTATTATTATTAATACACATAAATGTATTAGATTAATGCATGAGAACAAATTTTTGTGCATTGACCACACTGCCGCACCCAACCAAATCTATTGTTTTTTTTTTTGTGAATGAACATTGTCATTAGCCATAAATGTTATGGGGGAATAGTGGACATTATAATACTAATTAATAACACGCATCAATTAACCTCTAGCGGGGCTCTGTCAGTTTACAATTCTGTGCCAAATGACTCAAGGTCAAATCTTAGTTTTTATTGATTTTTTTTGTTCTCATATTATGTATTTTTATCCAGTATTTTTTTTTGCCCGTGATTGTTATTATTATTGTAATTTAATTTAGCAAAGTGCATGCTGTGGTTTGTATGGTAGTGAATTTGTTATTAGTGGATCAATTTTAAGCATGTGATTTTTTTTTGGTGGAATATCAACATGTGCTGCGAAATTTTGGGGTTTCACCATTTTTTTGATTTTTTTGGGGAAGCGAAAGCCTTCTGATGGTATTAATAACTGTTGTAAATACACCTTTTTTTTGGCTGGTAAATAATAATAACCAAATTGCATTAAACACGATTAATTTCTCTGTCATTGGTGATGGTGCCTTTCATTTCCTTTTTTGTCTTGGACGGTACGTTTTTTTTTCGTAATTTGTTTTTCTTAGTTTTTCAGTAGTTTTTTTTCAGTAGCATAGCAACCAGTGGTTTTGATTTTTTTTGGTGCTGCTTCCCTTACTGGTGTACTTAACACATCTGCGAACTTGGTACCCGGCTAATACTCGCGAAGATCATATACATATTTTTTGGTTCATTTTTGTGGAAGAGGTGAAATTTTGCAGGTGTTCAATTTTTTTACGATTTTGGTGCTTTTTTTTTTGCTGTTCTATTATTCTATCTAGGATTTTTTTTTGAATATATAAATGCATGCATAGCAGTAAATTTTGGTCTGCTATATTTGATCGGATGTAAAACATTTTCAGTTTGTTTTATTATATAATGTTTCGTATAGTTTGTAGCCATTTTGTTATTATTTTGCAACAGAATTTAAAAATTGTACAGGGAATTGGAAAGTCATATAGCAAATTGCAATTTTCGTATTTCAAATATGAGTTTTTTGGATTGCAAATTTGCAATGTTTTATTTCAAAACAATTTCTGTATTTTGCATTTGCAATTTCTATGTTTTGTATTTAAAATTTTTATATTTCTAACTAAATACAATTATGCATTTCAGATTTGCGATATTTGCATTGAGATTTGACATACGCTGTATTACAGAATACAGCTTTGCAACTTCCGTATTACGGATTTGCAATTTCTGAATTTTAAATTTGTAATTTCTGTATTTTAAATGTGTAATATCTGTATACGTTTTCACAATTGCTATAGTTTAAATTTGCAATTTCTTTGGCTAAAATTTGAAAGAAGTAAATCCCATTCTCCTGTTTTGCCTAAAATACTTTCTGCAGATAGTATTTCACGGTTTCATAATTTATAATATTTTGAATTTTCGGATTGAAAATATACACGACTAAATCATTTTTTTTGCGAATTTCTAATTTTTTATCCAACAAAATTGTAAACCGTTTTCTGCGAATCGCAAATATATTTACTACAATTTTTTAATCTTTCTGTTTTTTCACGTTTGTTCAATATTTTTATATTCCCATTTTGCAAACTCTCCTATTGCAAATTACCAATTTTTTATGAAATTTTTTATACATAAAATTTTCATCAGGCTACGTTGATGTGTTTATCTATAATTTAGCCAATCCAAGAAGAATCGACTATTTTTTGTGCGCAAATGCGAACAAGAAAAAATTTATGACGGATTTATTTCTTCTAATTTATGATTTGGGCGTTGTGTTCTCTTTTGTTGTTGTTGTTATTCTCGGTTTGGCTGTGATTTTTATTTTTGTTGACATGACGGTTGGCTTGAATATTAGCTCGGTCCTCGCTCTCTCCTGACCACGACGGAGGCCGGAGACGTCCAGACGGATGTCAGATAGAGGAGTTTAAATGCGAGAGAGCAAATCACTGTGTCCCCTTAGAACAGCGTTGTGACGGGGAGGTGGATTGTTTAGATGCTTCCGATGAGATGGGTTGTCCGGGTAGTAATACTATCTCTCTCAGAAGAAAACGGCACGTTAGGGGTAACCACACTCACACGGTCTAAAAACAAACAATCACTACAACAATGTCCACTAGTTTGGTCCAAATGTAACCTCTATTTTCAACCGAAATTTTCCCCATCAAATATGAAATGTCCTTCCTCTATACTAACACTTATATGCAATCTTTTATTTCATTTTCACATTTTTCGATGCGGAATTTTCCATGCAGAATTTCCGATGCAAATTTTGAATTCATTTGTTAAAAGTTTTACCGCCCAAAAAATGGAAATATAAAGGGGAAAATTTCTCGAGCTGACGAAACAAATTTTCCTTTAAATTGCATTTCGCTAAACAATGCGATTACGTTTGGACTTTGACTAAACCTGTTAATACTGAATCAATGCCTATTATAACGACATTATTTGACATTAATCTTGCCTTTCATTTTGTAAATATTTTTGTGTTTCCAAAAAAAAACAATCTTTTGTACATATTTTTCTCCCACGCTTTTGTGTCTGCCGTAACTTTTCGCCTTCTCTTGTGTCTTTTTTCTTATTAAATTTCGTAATATTTTCCTTAAAAAATATTCACTCTTGCACTTAAATGTCACTCTCCACAGCAAGAATTTTTTTTGTTTGCATTTTGGTGTGCGAAAAAAAAACAAAAAAAAAAAAAACTTCGAAACAATTGTAAGGCTGAAGGAGGCTTCATTTTTTTTGTTCAAAAATTAGAAAATAAAAGGAGGAAAGGAGGCTTATTGTTGTTGATATTTTATATGTACGTGTCATTAGAATTTTGATGTCCTGCATGTCATTTGTTCGTCCGCCTACGTGTTTTACCTCGTGAATTATGTTGGGAAAAGAAACTCTAATGCTTTTTGGGATCGGAATTTTTAAGGGTTGGAAACCATCGCGGTGCGAATCATTCCCAGTAGGGATCTTTATCGGGTTGGCGAGGATGTGGAAGTTCTTTGTGACGTCACGGGGGATGTGGAGGCCCAAGTACGCTGGTCCAAGGTGAGAGGAGCCATGGCGAGGAACGTCCAGAACACCGGCAACATCCTCAGAGTGTCCGATGTGGAACCCGAAAATGGAGGCGTCTATCGATGCACCGTGACCACGAGGACGGGACAATTTGAGGAGGACTACGCTCTTACTATTCAAGGTAATTTTGAGAAAAGATAAAGATTTTCAGACAACTCTACTCACACACACGTTGCTGTGGAAAGTTATCGACTTATCAAAAAGACGCTGAAAAACTGTATTTAGAATTACGTTGGCGATACGTATGCAATATTACGTGGGAAATGCATACAAATATATTTAGAATTACGTTGGAAATACATACAGTCGACTCTCGCTATAACATCACCCTATAAAGCATCAAATTTCGCTTGTTATAGCGAAAAACTGTTATAGCGAACAGACATTTCTATGTTAACAAATGCAGAAAGAAAGATTCATTTTCTGCTGCCGTTATAACGAGAGTACCGTTATACAGGGGACTGTTAAAGAGAGAGTCGACTGTATTTAAAAATACGATGTTGATACGTGTTTAGAATTACGTTGGAGATACGCTTTTGAAAGCACACGGGATACACTTATTTAGAAGTATGTTGGTAATACATATTTAAAAATACGTTGTAGATACGCCTTTAGAATTGCGTTGGAGATACGTGCTGTATTTAGAATTAAGTTAAAGATACCTACTTATAAGTTAAGGATACCTATTTGAAATTACGTTAGAGACACGTATTTAGAAAATATTGGATGCTTTTGGGAAAATATTGGAGGAGCGTTTTAGAAATGACAAGGTAGAAACGTTTCTGAAAGACGGATGGACGCTTATGAAAAAATTTTGAGAGGAACGTTTTCAATCTGGTATTGTAGAAACGCTTTGGAAAGCTGGAACGTTTTCGAAAAGATTGTAGAAACGTTTTAAGCAGGTTATTGTAGAAACGTTTTAAAAGCAAGATATTGTGGAAACGTTTTAAGCAGGTTATTGTAGAAACGTTTTAAAAGTAAGATTTTCGAAGAATTACTAGTATTTACTTTGTGTTTGTTAATTTGTCGGTAATTTGTCGGACTAATATTTTGTTGCCTTTCGGAAATAGCTAATCCGGACCGCGTTCAGAATTCGGCGCCAATCGAGACCAAAATGGCTCCCTACGGCTCCACTGTGACCATGGACTGCCGCACGGATCTGGACATTCCCGTAGTATACACTTGGCATAAGCAAGGCGGCATCGTCCCCTCAGGTGCGCAGATCCAAGGGCCAACAGTGACCATCCCCGACGTAAGTCCCGAGGACGCCGGAACCTACATCTGCTCCGCATCGAATCATGTCACCTCCGTGGACATTCCCACCGTCCTAGTCGTCACGGGAGTGGTCCCATACTTTACCCAGTCACCTCAATCCTACATGGCTCTCCCCACCCTGGCCGATGCGTATTTGAAGTTCGACATCGAAATCTCGTTCAAGCCCGAGGACAAAAACGGTCTCCTCCTCTACAATGGCCAGCAGCGGGATGGAAGTGGAGACTTTGTCAGTTTTGGGTTGTCCAACGGCGTTCCCGAATTCCGCTTCGATGTAGGATCCGGACCGGCCGTCATCCGCGGGGATCGCTCGGTAGAAATCGGAAAATGGCAGACGGTGAAGCTCAGCCGGGATAAAACGCATGGCGCCATGCTCGTGAACGATCAAGGGCCATTCACGGGAAGCATCCACGGGAACTTCCACGGCCTGGACCTCATCGAGCCCCTGTACATCGGTGGCGTCCCGAACTTCAACAACGTCCATCGACTCGCCGGCCAAAGCAAGGGCTTCACCGGGTGCATCAGCGAGCTCATCATCACGGGGAAGAAGCAACAATTACTTCGAGACTCCCAGACGAGTCGTGGCGTTCAAACGTGCGACACCTGCACATCGAATACCTGCAAAAACGGTGGCATCTGTCAAGAAGGACTCACACATCGAGGCTACAGCTGCATCTGCCCGCCCGGATACTCCGGCGAAGAATGTGAGACGCCCGGCCAAGCTTGCTACCCCGGAGCCTGCGGGATCGGGAAATGTGCGAACGTCCCGGGAGGATTCGATTGTTACTGTCCCTTTGGGAAGACGGGAGTCCGATGCGAACGAGACGTTGTCATCGCGGAGCCGTCTTTTAGCGGTCACTCCTACTTGGCCTACCCCACGCCCATCGCCCTCAAATCCATGAAGATGGCCATGAAAATCAAGCCCGATACCGATGCGGACGGACTGCTCATGTACTGCTCACAGACGGAAGAAGGGAACGGGGACTACGCGTCCCTGGCCATCCGAGACAAATACGTGGAATTCCAGTATGACACGGGAAGCGGTCCGGCCATCATCAGGAGCAAGAGGCAAATCCGGCCGGGCGAGTGGCTTACCATCTCCTTCGAGCGGCACTTGCAGGACGGGAAACTTCAGATCGAGGGCGAAATCAGCGAAGGGAAGAGCCCGGGCACGACGCGGGGATTGAATTTAAAAACGCCGATGTACATCGGTGGCTACGATCGCCAGAGACTCCAACTCAATTCGAACTTACGGGTCAGCAAGGGATTTGCTGGCTGTGTTTCAGAGGTATGCTTTTGTTGGCTTTATTCAATTATTAGCATATAAAAATCATGTTTGACCCGAATTCTTCAAACATCGGCAACACGAAATCTACATCGAAGATGAATAAACAAAGAACGTTTGATTTAGCAAATAACGTTTTGTTTTACGAAAACAGTTTTATTTAGCGAAGAAAGTTTTATTTTCCGAATGAAGTTTTATTTTGCGAAGAACGTTTTATTTCGCGAATAAAGTTTTATTTTGCGAAGAAAGTTTTATTTTGCGAAGAACGTTTTATTTCGCGAAGAACTTTATATTTTGCGAAGAACGTTTTATTTTGCGAAGAACGTTTTATTTCGCGAAGAACTTTATATTTTGCGAAGAACGTTTTATTTTGCGAAGAAAGTTTTATTTTGCGAAGAACGTTTTATTTTGCGAAGAACGTTTTATTTCGCGAAGAACTTTATATTTTGCGAAGAACGTTTTATTTTGCGAAGAACGTTTTATTTAGCGAAGAAAGTTTTATTTTGCGAAGAAAGTTTTATTTTGCGAAGAACGTTTTATTTTGCGAAGAACGTTTTATTTTGCGAAGAACGTTTTATTTTGCGAAGAACTTTATATTTTGCGAAGAATGTTTTTTCTGGAAAGAACGTTTTATTTTGTGAAGAACGTTTTAGGTCCTCATTTTTCTGAGATTAATCGTCTGAAAAATATTTGTTTATTATTCAATTGTAGCTTGACGTGTCCGGGATGGACCTAAATCTGGTGAAATCCGTCCTTGAAGGTGCCAATGTCCAGAATTGCGGCGGCGCGGTGCAGGAATGCGCTGGGGAAAATCCTTGCCAGAATAACGGACAATGCAGGAGCAATTCTACCCACGAAAGCTTCTGTGAATGTCCATTTAGCTTCAGTGGCCGACACTGCGAAATCCGGGACACTTGCGCTGCCAGGCCTTGCAAAAATGGAGGAATTTGTCATGTGATGGAAGAGACGTACAAGTGCGCATGTCTGAAGGGTTACCACGGGAAGGATTGCCAAGAAAGTAAGATTTAATTGGAAACATTTTATGGTGTATGGAATTAATTAACTAATTAAATTTAAATAAACTTAACTATAATTAAATTTTGAATTTATTTCTAGAATTGGATTTCACGGAGTCAGTAGCCTTCCGCGGGGAAGGATATTTGGAATTAAAGAATTCCCTCATGCCTCACACGAATCCGTCGGAGGGTGAAGTGATCACTTTGGAGATCTCCACCACTACGACTTATGGAGTTGTTCTATGGCATGGTCAACCACCGACCGAGGTTGACCCGGATGATTACGTGGCCATTGGTCTCAACGACGGGCGGGTGGAGTTGCGATGGGAGTTGGGCTCAGGGGAGGCCATTGTAGAGTCTCCGGAGAAAATAAATGATGGGAAAATGCACAAGGTATGCACTTTCATATTTTTTAGTGGTAGATTGTATGTAGCTGGATTTCGTAAGGATCCGACTCTTGTTGCAGTCGAATTTGCAATTTATTATACATTCGGTGCAAGTTTATGATGACCGTCGTATTACACGATTTAAAATTACATTGCACTAATGCGTTAACATGCAATAATCAATTTAACTAAATAAATTTCATTTGGGTTGACACATCACACCAAACAAAGATCAGAACTTGGAACCGATATGATTTTTAAATTAAAAAATAAAAGTAGTTGGCACTAAATTTCAAAATGACGAAATTAATTTGCATTGGGAAATAATAAATGATGAAGTTGCTTTGAAATTCAAGAATATAAATAAATAAATAAAAATAATTTAAATCGAAATTGGAAATGCCAAATGATTGACTAATTTTTGCAAATTCCAAACAAAGTACATAGATTTAATCGAAATTGAAAATTTCGAATGCGTGTATGGCTAATTAAATAGAAATGAAAACCTCCAAATAATTTAAATATAAATAATTGGAAATTTCAAATAAATAAGATAGAAATTGTCAATTCCACATAAATCAAATTGAAAATTCCAAATAAATTAAACCTAATAGGAAATTTTAAATATATAATTAAATCGATATTGGAAATTCCAAATAAATTGAATGGAAATTGGAAATTCCAAATAAATTGAACGGAAATTGGAAATTCCAAATAAATTGAACGGAAATTGGAAATTCCAAATAAATTAAATAAATATTTGAATTTTCAAATACATTAAATCCAAATTGGTAATTACAAATAAATTAAATAAGGATTGGAATTTTCAAATAAATTAAATCCAAATTGGTAATTACAAATAAATTAAATCCAAATTGGTAATTACAAATAAATTAAATCCAAATTGGTGATTACAAATAAATTAAATCCAAATCGGTAATTACAAATAAATCAAATCCAGATGGGAATTTTCGAATAAATTAAAATTTAACATTGCTTACTTGGAAATTCAGAATGCAAACTACATTAATTTGTGGTCGGAATTCAAAACAGATTAATTTGACTTTGGAAATTGGAGAAATCATTAGCAATCGTAAGCATTTGTTCTGGAATTAAAAATTCGGATAAAACAATTCGCATTTTTAAATCAAAGAAAGACATTTGAATTCTGAAATTTAAGACCTAAATTTGGAGATTGAAAAAATTAATTTTTGGACTCAATTTTTAATCCTGTATCAATATAAGTCAATCTGACAATTACCATGTGGAACGGATTCCCAATTGGAACTAAAATAAATTAACACAAAATTAAAAACGAATGATTTGAAAAAAATATTGAAATAATAATATCGGACATCACTATTTAGAAGAACATTCTGACGTAATTCAAAATGACTGAATTACCCAAAACCCAAATTTGCTTAATGTCCAGGGCAATGGAAAACCTTTAAGTAGATTTAACGTTTCGTCCATTAATTTATGTTCAATCGCAGATTATCGTGAGGTTACAAGGAAGCGACGGAAGTTTGGTGGTGGATGACGGGGAGCCCGTATTCGCCAGCAGTCCCGGTCTGGCTCAAACCCTCAACACCCGCGGGAACATCTACATCGGCGGCCTTCCCAACCCCAGCAAAATGACCCACGGGAAATACGGGGACGGCTTCATCGGCTGCATCCACAGCCTCCGCATCGTCCACGATTCCAACGCCGAGGATAATCAGCCCGTCAATTTGAATGAGAGCGCCGTCTCCACCGTCAACGTCGGACCTTGCACCACGTAAATTTGTATTTAATTTGTACTTCAATTTTTTACACTCTAAACCGCCGTTGGTAAATGATAAATTGTAGTCCATTGTTGCCCTCACAAGTGTGTCAATTGCAATTATATTTTTCTGGGGTGAAAACTAACACGGTATTTGGCTCATTTTCTCCTATTTTCTTTAAATGTATCCTCATCATTGCTCTTCTTTCATTATTGTCTTCCATTTTTTTGGTGTGGTTTTTGTGTGTGTTCATGCAGCGAATGGTGGCAGGCTCTGGTTTCGGACGAGTCCGGCAGTGGGCGCTTGAGTGCATCTCCCACAACAATACTCACATGTGTGCTCCTCTTCACGCTTTATTCCTCCGCAATCTTTGTAAATCAACCCTTTCAAAAAATCCTCCAGTCCATTCTTCCATCCTTTTTTAGCTTCGAAATTTTTCCTAATAATAACGATGCATTATAAAATTAAATCTATGCCTTTTTTTTGAGCTATAAAAAACTTTTATCGCACAAAGACTTTATATTAACTGGAAAATGTATATAAATTTTTGAACAAAAAATGTAAATAATGTATATACCTTGCGTCATTTGACCAAAACAAAAACTCTGTCGTGGCCAAAAAAAAATTAATTCTTTGGAAGGTAAATTCTTAGAAGGATCTCTCTATTTTCCTCTATTTTTCTCTTTCTCTATTTTTCTCGTTCTCTGTTTTTCTCTATTTTTCTATTTTTCTCTATTTTTCTCGTTCTCAAGTTTTCTCTTTTTCTTTCTTTTTCGTCTTTTCTCAGTTTTTCTCTTTTGCTCGATTTTTCTGTTTTTTTGTTTTGCTCTATTTGTCTCTGTTTTCTCTACTTTTCTTTCTTTCTATATTTTTCGCTTTCTGTCTCGATTTTTCTGTTTTTGTCTATTTTTCACTCTTTGTCTGTTTGTCTCTGTATTTCTCTCTATTTTTCTCTTTCTCTCTTTTTCTCTCCATTTCTCTCTCTTTGTTCTATGTTTTTCCTCTTTCCGTCTCTTTTGGGCGCTTTAATCTCGCTTTGCCTATTCGAAATTAGCTTTTAATTTTGCACCATTTGTCCGCATTGGTGCCTCTCAAAGCATATCCAAGCAGCAAAACTTCCTCTAGCACATTAGAATGTTTGATATTTGAAAGAAAAATGTACGGGAATAAATAATTAACAGGAATAATTTGCAAATTTTTAGCCGAAAGAATGGCCATAAAAATGGGCACGGCCACCATGACGGCTCGGGCGGGCATCACCGAAACGGAAATGGGCATCGACGGCCCAACGGCCGGCATCGGACTCCTCCGCATCGGAATGAGCAGCACCACGTAAATAGCGTGGTGGACGGCCTCCATCCAGGACATCATCGGTCCCGGCCGGGCGGAGACACTCCCATCTCCGAGGATTACGAAGACGAATCGAATTTGGCTTGATCCTTGTACGATCTTAGGCACGCCCGAATGAATGGGGAAAAAAGCGGGAGATTTTAAATGAGAATAAATCAAGCCACAAATAATAAAACTCAAAAGTATTGTGAACCATATGCTATATATGGTTTTATATATATGTAAATATATATATTTCATGTATTTGTAAAAAATTACCTAGCCATTTCTATATACCATTTTTTTTGTATACTTGGATTATTATATTCAAAGTCCACGGGGCAAATGAGGCGTATTCCCCGTGGGAAAAAAAGATCTTTTTTGTACAAATGAAATTGAAAAAAAAAGCCCTTTTATGCATCTCTTTATGACTGGAAATGTCAACATGCATTACTAAACGTCTATAAACTGCGATTCGTGCACCCTTCATAGCTTATATGCTTGTAGTTTTTTAATATTTCTTATATGCCAAAAGAGCAAATGTAAAAAAAAAAAAGCCTCAAAACTCTTCAATCAAAAGGCATGAGCTTTAAGTCCAAAAAATTGTAGTTAATTATAATTTCTCCACCGTTTTGTGCCATCTTTTATCTCATTAAATTTACGGGTTAATTATGTATTAAATAAAAAACTAATTAATCTATATGTAAACCATCTCTATGCAATTTCTGGTTATTATATTAATGAGAAAAAAAACTGCCTCTTTTTATCTCGCCTCGTACCTGTGTTAAGGAAGGAATCAAATAATATCATTTTAAATTTTAACCACAATTATAAGTTAAAATTTAAAACACTTCAAAAAAACTATTCGTTTTAATTCCCTCGGCAAACGCTGTCTAAAATTGTTTTTTGTTTCAAATTTGAACGTAATAATGTCCCTCATGTATTTTAAATGTTTACTATTTAGCTTTTGTAATTGACCTCGATGACCTCCGTCTCAGCATTGTTAAATTACGATTATTAAAAAAAAATTACTAATTAATTATAATTAGTACAATCACAAACCCCTCGACCGCGTCCTGCCTTACGGATATGAGGAAAAATTAATTAATTAAATGAAAGGTTAATTAATTGAATTGCATCAAAAATTGTAATTCGTTTAATTAAATTGCCATTTATACGCATCATTAATGGATGAATGAGTCAAAAAAAATCTACCATTGAGAAAACACCCACTGTGAGCTTAATTTCGTATACACTATATACCGATGTTCATATATATAGCTATGTTAATTTTTAATCTGCTACAAAAATGGATAATCCGTTAATCTCTTAATTAAGATTCAATGGTGAACTCTTGACTATAAATAAGGTGATCGCCGGAAGAGGAAAAGTATCGGGAAAAAATTAGTTGTGTTATAGCTAGCTTCATTAAAAATTAACCCTTCCTTCTAAGGGGGGCGTATACATAAATAAATTGGTATATACATATATATACTATATATACCTGCATATACATGCACTGAAAGAGAAACTACCTAGTCTTTTTTCGGTTTTTGTATGTGCGATGTTCTCTGTGCTTTTATTCCAATGTAGCACTGTTGTAGATGTACATATATGTGTATAGAGCAGCCATATTAATGTTAATTATAGGCTCCTCCCACTTTTTGCGCACGGCAATAAAAGCCTGTCGTGTGCTAATTGTAGGGAAGGCCCGTATAGCATTTAACCAATGAAAATTGTATTCAATTAGATTTCATAATTAATTAAATACCGTGTAAATCCTCAGGGGGCATTAGTGGATCTTTCTGAATACATAAAAAAGCTTGTTAATTGCGATTAAAAAATGTAAAAATTAATAATAATGTGTAATGATTCATTTTAAAAATTATTATTTAAAATGGTTTGACGGTAGCGATTTGGGGAGATCCATTAGGCTTCCCTGAAGGATTTTACTGTAGATAATTTGGTACATTTAATAACTAATTTTATGGGATAAAATGCTTAGGTAAATGACAAGTGCTTTGGGATAAAAATTAAATAATATAAATATAATTATATAATATATTATACAAATTGTTAAATTCTAAATGATGTTAATGCCAATAACGGAGTTTACAAAAAACAAAATGCTGGAGTGACAATAAGCCTACAATGATGGATAATGGAAATAATCCTCATTTTTATCGTATATAAATATTATACATATAATACATGTAAATGTGTAGTCAATTAATATTAATAAATTTAAAACACGCCTGAGTGTGTATAGCACTGTTTAAAGCTTCATTCATGTTTAAAATGCAGTAATATCTGGACTTTCTTTGTACACAAGTGCGTTTTCTACGGTGGAATTCCATCATATATGGCTACGCATATGTATATATACATATGTACATACATACCTGTATGCTTAACAGTATACAAAATCATAATAAAACATAATGTAAAATGTAAATGAATCAATGAAGATGCTATTCTGCATTAAGCCGTAATAATTCTCATAAAAAATTGCGAGATGGTGACAAGTGAGATAATAGCCACTACAGTGGAGTCTCTCTATAACAAGTCTCTATATAACAACATTTCTCTATAACAATATTATTTTTCCAGCCCCAAGTACATATAAGCTACATACACTCGACTCTCGCTATAACAGCACCCTATAAAGCATCAAATTTCGCCTGTTATAGCGAAAAACTGTTATAGAGAACAGACATTTCTGTGTTAACCAATGTAGACAATTTTTTAGGGGAGCATTTTTTGCTGCTGGTATAACGAGAGTACTGCTATACAGAAGAATGTTATAGAGAGAGTCGACTGTATATTATGTTCGATATAACAACTGTCGAAAATATCCATTTTCGACAAAATCCAATGTACAGTCAAAATTTCCCCCATGGGCGTGGCCTAAAACCGGTACTGCAAAAATAAATTCATGGCGGGGATTCAGAAATTTTAAAAAACCGGTTTAGCGTGTGAGGGCGTCGCCTAATACCGTTACATATAGCAAAATACATTTATTGGTCAGGGATCCCGAGCGTCCCTGGTATAACGAAAAAACGGTTTTAAAATAACCGTTATAGAGGAAGATTTTAGCAATAAAATGATCTGTGGCGGGTTTGTGAACACGATTATATGTAGTGCGAAAACCGTTATATGGAGGTCCCTTATAGAGAGAATTGACTTTAGTTACAAAACGGTATAAGTCCATTTCGGCAAATTTTTCAGGAACTCCAAAAAACCGATATAAATCTATCCTTGGTAAAACTCCAAAATTTTATGACATACAATAATTGCCCATTATTAGACCGTTTTGGAACTGAAATGTTAAAATGGTATGAAAAACTAATTCAATAGATTGAATTTCTCCCCTTTTTTGTCTCACTTCACCCTTGCTATCTCTCATTTAATATTTCTGTCTCTCTCATCTCGCTCTTTTTGACTCTCTCCCTCCCTTGCCCCTTTCTTCTCTCTCACCTTCTTTCTCCTCGTTCCCCATCATTTGTGCTATGTATTAGGAAAAATTAGCCAGTAAAACGTTTCCATTTAGTATTGATGCATGGTTTATGCAGGGCTGTATGGACATGTTTCGTTTTGGAACTATAACACTGGTGGACTTGTTCCATTTTGGAACTAGGTCAATTTGGAGCGTTGATTTTCGGGTACTAGATGTGACCTTTGACCAGGGCGAAAATAATGGCAGATGGCCGTGCCAGCTACATAATGTATTTCCATAAAATAAAAACAATTTTCAAAAAAATGGACTTAAACTGTTTTGCAACTATGTATACATACCCTTCATATCTCAATATCTCCAATTGCTGGCTATAGTAAAAACAGAGTTTGTGTGATTTTTGGATACATATGTACCAATAATTAAATCCACGTGTAAGTATTATTACATTTATACGACGCCTTGTGTGAGTATAGTACAGTCAACTCTCGCTATAACAGCACCCTATAAAGCATCAAATCTCCCTTGTTATAGGGAAAAACTGTTATAGAGAACAGATATTTCTATGTTAACAAATGGATAGAGTTTTTGAGGGGAGAATTTTTTGCTGCTGCTATAATGAGAGTACTGTTATACATTGGACTGTTATAGAGAGAGTCGACTGTAATTACTAAAATCTTCCCCGTCAATCTTCATCAAACAACGTATCGTTAATCGTTAAGTTATACAGTAGAGTCTCTATATTACAACTCTGAAAAAAAGGGCGAAACATATTGTTACTTAGAAAAGTTATTCCATAGAACATGAAATATGTAGCTTATATGTACGAAGGGCGGAAAAAATAATGTGGTTATATAGAAAAGTTGTTATGCAGAGACTTGTTATAAAGAGACTCCACTGTAACGATAAGTTTTCTGGGACACACAGGATAGATAAAAAAAATTGGCGCCGAAATGACAACTGAAATTTGGGATAATATTATAGTACGAAATTGTTTTTGACTATACGCTGCAGTGGAGTCTCTCTATAACAAGTCTCTTTACAACAACGCATATAAAAACATAATTTTTTCCGTCCTTCGTACATATAAAGTACATATTTTTTGTTCTATATAACAAAATTTCCCACTAACAATATTTTTTCTTTTTTTCCTCAGAGTTGTTATATAGAGACTCGACTGTATATCTATGCATGCGGAAACTTGATCAAGTTCATTGTTCTACAACGGAATAAGTTCATGATTTACACATATCCTTTCGATATTTGGATCCTTTATTACTTGTCTTATGAAAAAATCAACGGAATGGGTGAGAAAGTGCAAAATAAAATAAAAATAGACGAAAATAATAAATATAGAAAATACACTAGAGAAATGAACGAAGGATGAAAAGTGGTCTATAGAAATTTATTGCCACAGATTTGAAAATTTCTTGCTAAAATTTTTTGCTAAAAATATTCCAGGAAACGACGCCAAGTTCCAGGACTTTAATTATTAATATAGCTACATATATTAAAAATAAATTGTAGCATTAACCATTTGCCCCTAGAATTGTTCTTGTTTTGTTGTAAAACAAACAAAGCCACTTAATAACATAATCATAGCAGGCTCTATAATTACGGATAACGGCCATTAACTTTCCTTCTACTGCATGCGTTTCAGGATGAACATGTTCTGTAGGACGTCTCATAACGTATTTCACTGGTGGAACGTAAAATTTGTCGTCGTCCACATCCGGGAAAATTTGAAGGAGCAGAATGCGTCGGTTCTGGACGTATTCAGGTGACCTGCGATCCTGTACAATCTGTTCAAATATTCAAATATCTTTTGAATTTGCATACATATACACATATAACCACATATAATGTACATATAGAGGGAAAGACGCACGTTTTTTGGCAAAACATTAATTCAAAAAAAAAAAAAAATCAAAAAATTAATTAATTAATTAATTTGCTCGACTCTTCTAGATAGTGTCACATGCAATACCTTCTCCATTAATTCATCCATGCAGGAAGGATTCTCGTCTCTCAGTTTGGAATACAATGTCATCTCATCCAGCAAAATTGTCCGGAGTGGAAGTTTCCGAGCAAAATAACCCAGAAACTGCCTGAGTGTCAATGGTCCTTCGATGGTAAATTTTGTCCATGCCGTGAATGTTTCCTGAAATTGTCCTTCAAATTTTTCTGGAGGTGCGGGAGGCACCCGGAAAATGGCGGGCGTTCCCAAGTGGACGAAAGAATTTCTAAATTCAGGCCAATCTACGACTATCTTGTAAATTTCCAGGCAAGCCAAGCCCGCGACGGTGGCGGTGCTGGTGGAAATTGCGGGGATGATTTTGCCCACAATTTGCTTCGTCCGTAGCCAAGCTTCTTGGGGAATGCCATAATTTATTGCCCGGGCATTTGAAACGGCTGTGATGAAATCGATGTGGGAATTGGTGTCCTTGTTGAATACGATCGGTGTCATGTCATTTCCCTTTGTAATGGCGTCAAAAACAAAGCCATAATCAGGCCTGCTAAACTAAGATTTTAAAAATTCAAAAACATTCGTTTAGTGTATTTAATCCCAGCAAAATGTTATACCAATCGCACTCGAAGTGGTTCCAGAAGATCCCGCAAATTCTGTACGTCAGTCTCCGAAGGGCTATCTTTGTGCGGGATTTCTTTTATTTCCTGACCATCCTTATTACTAACTGCGCGAATGGTCACCCAAATTCGATTTGCATCCAAATATTCCGATTCATTTGAATTTCCCCCCGCAGAAGCATGTAATACCCCCCAAATCAGAGTCGATGCGGCTTTAACGAATCCCAAAGTAACTTCTGGGAACTTCTCCAAAGGCAGTACATTGGGGCATCGTTTCGACTCGGACCAAAACGGCTGACCCTCAGAATCCCGGGCATCGGGTGGGTACATATGGCGCATGCGTAGGACATCGTACTGAAAGTAACGGACGAATTTCCGGACGAATTTCCGGACGGCCCAAGCAACGGATTCCTCCAGAGTTTGAGGAATTTCGGAGAGAAAGCCATAAACATCTCCGAGTTTATCATACTGATCTTTCGTATTTAGGTCTTGCCAGGAACTAGAAATAAATGCGCTTGCGTGCTATGGCAAAAGTACGAACATTTAAACTGTCTAATCTTGGGAAATATAGCGTACCTTCGATCCGAAAGGTAAACATCGCAATTATTCACCAACGATTTGAACAACTCCTCAAATATTTCTCTCGCCCATTGAATTGTGTGTTCGATCTTGTTGGGGAAATTTCGAATCGTGCACATCGGAATATCTCTTAACTGCGAGTCTTCGCTTCGTCGCAAAACATCCGTTTTTCCTGGGATTATTACCTAATATACACATACGCATTAGTGATTAAAACCTGGTATGAAATAATGACTTATCAATTCCGTTTTGCATCCGATTTGTCTTGGTAATGTTGATATTTTGGTTGTAAAACTAGACCTGGACACTCCCGTTTAGGCCGTTTGTTCCAGTATCAATCAGCTTGATGTCCAATCTCTTGCAAACTATGCCCAAATAAACCCGCGCCTCCACATTGTCCAAAGCCGCCACAATGATGTCGATGCAAGAATAAAATTCATCGTTTATAAGACATCTTCCGTATCCGGACCAATCCTCAGTGTCAGGGGCCTGATGCGGACATCTGGGTACATTTCTTTAATGGATCGGGCAGCCACATCGGATTTAAATTTGCCAATGTCCGATCTTCGGTAAAGGAATTGCCGACACAAATTTGAGAGTTCAATCGTATCGAAGTCCGTGACTGTGATCAAGCCGTCCGGGCTCGAGGCTATTCCCGTTTGCGCGAAGATCTTTAGAAGTTCGCAGCCTGAAATACATTTTTTTTACGAGAGTTTACCGCCATTTAGGAATAAGCATGTTTCTTCTATAGGAAAACCTACCGATGGCGCCCGCGCCGACGAGAAATATGCGCAGATTGCTCAGTTTCTCCCGCATCGTCGTCATATAATTGGACCTTTGCCGCTGTGAAATTTTCTGCGCATGCGCCAACTGCCAGCATTCAGAAGCATCCACATACATCCATTGACTTTGGCATTTAATTTGGTTTGAGCAGGCTCCAATGGCTTGCTGCGCGGCGAAACCGCTCATGATAGAGGTCATTGGAGTCACGCGTTCGCCGTAGCCACAAACAAAGGCTGTGATAAATTCTCGGGGAATATTCAGCTACAATTTTGAATTATTATAACATTAAAATCGTAAAAAATAATTAAAAATGAATTTAAAACTGTTCAAAAAGCGTCCACATTACCTCGATGCGCTTGGAAATTTCATTGGCCAGGACAGTTTCCAGATTTTTGGACTTTGCCAGATTTTTATCTTCGAAATGGTCCATGGCCAAAAACAAGTAATGCAGGGCCTTTTGCTGTAATTTGCTCCCATTCCCCGAAACCTCTGGACAAATTTGAGCAGATCGAAGACTTCGGAAGTGAGCTGGTGATGCCTCTAAATCAGAATATCCCAATTGCACATTCGCACCGATGTCCGTGAACATTCTGGAGAAAAACCCGCGGGTCTCGCACAGAATAAAAGGAATGTTCTTCTCATGGCAATAATCTGCTACATCCAAGATGTTCGTTAATGTCCGGAAGCCTCGGGCCAAAATGACGACTTGGAATTGATCCAGCGACGATGGGATAATTCTAGTGCCGGGCTCCCACAGTTTCACTTTGACCCCGGGATTTAACCTTGCCAGGACATCTCGACATGCCTCCGAGTTTTGACATTCTTCGTGGGTACCATAGCAAAAGTGAAGATTCGGCTCCCAGAAATCTCCTGCGAGATTTTCACTGTGGAATGTAATGGATTTAACCCCGGCTAAAACTAAATTTTTAGCAATTTCCCCCACCAAATCTCCGCGTCCTGATATGAATACGTTGCTCTCTAGAGTTTTGAGCATGCCAGAAGGACCGAGCACGTAGAGTTGTCGGGAATATTGGCTTTCGATTTCGGATGGTAGCTCTATTTGTCCCGGCAGTTTTGTGGTCGTAGGAGAAACATGGAATCCCGAAACCTGACCTGCAATCTCGGGATTTGTATGCGGATGTTACGCGGATTTGGGTCAAGCAATGTGTCCGTTATATTATTGCAGATTTGTAAGCATTTTTTGATTTCCCTTTTTGTAAATATGTGTATATGGCTCCAAGTTTTTGAAATCCAAAAAAAATGTGGAGCAGATTGCCGTCTTTACAAAACCAACACGGATGTAAGCGTAAAATGTTGAAGTAAAAATATTATACACATATTGAAGTTACATAAAACTGGTTTTTGTTTGATATACAAAAGCACGGACTTATGGGCGCAGTTGACGTTTCAAATGCGTATTTATACATGACGGATTTCAGTGATAAAAATAATCTCCTGGAGTCGCAATAAATGTGCATGTACAGGGTGGCAAGAAACATTATATATCCCCCTAATATTTATGAAGCGAGCATGCTACAGGGTAGTAACCACAAAAAGGAGGAATGGAAGGATAAAACTCGTGAGTGTGTACTGGTGGGGTATTATGAGAATGCTCCAAACTATAGGCTTTGGTGCCCCTCAACACGGACATATATGGAAAATGTGAAGCATGTTTCCTTTGATGAAAGTGATGTGGCCAT